>JAWNZC010000122.1:310000-467500 GCA_035771165.1 Paragorgia papillata | reverse complement strand
GGAATTTTCTATAGGCTTTCGAGCAGCGCTGTCCCTTCAGGTTTATGCACAATATTTTTGCCATCCACTTAGTTTCTCTCGCAGCCGTTGTTAGGTCGGTGTGTGTGAGCTGCGAAGGAGACTATTCCTTGCTAGAAAAGATCTCTACAGGAAAGAGACCTCTGCCAACATCGGCCACTTTTCACATGACGCTTGGTGGACGTTCGTCAAGCTCAATTACTCAGAAAAGATGAGCCTGAGGCTCATCTGAGCCTATGGGCTCCTAAGTGGTAGCGTTTGCATATATGAGATGTAGTTAAAGTGATAACGTCTGTTCCATTACACCAAGCTCGCAAACGTGCCACATGCACTACATGTATACGCACAACTTATCATATTGGACACTTTTCCTGTCGCGCCCATGCAATCTCATTCGTTCATTCATTCTTGTGATGTCGTGGTAGGACCACATAGCGCCCTCATGAGCTTCAACGACGTCTCTTTGTCCTGTGCAGCCCTCGCTGCTTCTTCATAGGAGATGCATAGTTCCTTAAGGTCCCTTGCAACTGTGTCCCTCCATCGCGCTGTCGTCCAGGTCTTTTTTCCCCGCTCGGCACCCAAAATAGCAGCCTGCGGGGTCGGTCGTGTTGGTGACATCTTGACCATATGTCCTGGCCATGTCAGTCGTTTCTCTCGGAGGAGATTGACTAGTGGGGGTGGTACAGTTCTTCTGTATATTTCCTCATTTGTAACTCTTTCCTGCCAAGTTATTCCAAGTATCCTTCTCAAGCATCTGTTGTGGAAGGTCGCTATACACGCGTAAAAACGCACAAATTGTTCACGGTTGTTAACAGGCGTGAACAATGTTGTGTTGCACCCCGTGAACAATTAATTGTTCACTATAAGTTGTTCACTATAAGTTGTTCACTTATAGTTCGAACAACTTGTTCACGGATAAAACAACAGTCATGAACAAGTTCTAACAGCACATTTTTTAGCCAACAACGTTGTTCGTACATGATACAACATGTTGTAACAGCATGATGAAGTAACAACGATGAACAACAATGTTACAACAATTGTGAACATGACTGGTGTATCAACACGTCCTTTGGTTGTTTCAACATGCCTGGACAACCGCTGTTGTTTCATGAAGCTGTAACAACATGATGAAAGAATGATGAACAATATTGTTAGTTCATCAAGTTTGTTCACACATGATAACAACGTTGTTACAGCATTGTTCAGGCAACAATGCTGTAACAACTTGTGAGATTTTACGCGTGTAGTCGCTTTTCCTCCTGTAACGTGGCATTCCATGCTTCTGCACCATATATATGTTCCAACCTACTTTGGAACAACACCATTGAACTGACTTATTATTTTAATTTGTTTAGTTACTACAATTTGGTCGAAGCCTTACGGCGTGCTCCAGATACCTTTGCTCATCTTTATTACTACTCTCAAGTCACCATGCTTTACAAAGCTAAAGATGGCAAACCGCGATACTGCAGATATCGTGCTATACCAGATATTGACATCAAAGAATCCGAGCAAAGTGGACGATTGACTGAAGAAGAGCAAAGAAACATTTGGTAAGTTCTGAACATCGATTCTCCCTGTGTATTTAAGAAATGGCTCATGGTTTGGCGTGCTCCATCGAGTTATGGATGCACGCGGGAAATTGAGAGAGCACGAAAAAATCGTAGCTAGATTTTTGAGTGCTCTCCCAATTTCCCAAGTGCATCGATAACTCGATGGAGCACACTAAACCATGAGCCATTTCTTTTATAACATAGCATTAAATCCTTTCACAAGCCGGCGAATCGTTTTGGTTGTTGTGTTTTTCTACTTTCGTAGCCAACTCTTTTTTGTTCACTAAAATTCAACCAAAAGGACAGTTTAAACTCGGTTACCCAGACCCAGTTTATGTCTCGTAAATGACTCGGTAAAACCCAGTTTTATTTTGAAATTTTTTCCCGCGCTTTTTTGCCGTGCTCCATCGAGTTATGGAGCACGCACGACAGCCAATCAAAAACGTTGCTATATCAAAGCTATGTTATAAAACACTCTTAAAATCTCAAACTCATTAATAATTCATGAGTCGAAAACAGAGAAAACATTTCTTGGTTTTCATCTGACGTCACGGCGGTCATATTGGTGCACAGAAACAATGAAATGGCGGCCATATCGGTGCACGACGCATATTGCGACGAAAATGCGTGTTCGAGTTACACGACGAATTATCGTCGCGTCCAATTAAATGTTTCTCTTCTGTCTGTAACAATTCGGTGCCATGTTTTCAAGAAGTCGTTTTCAGGGTCCACGAGTCCAAGTAAAAACAATTAAATTCGACTGAAATTCGACGTTTAACTCGACGAACGTCGAATTACCGACGAAGTTTCGTCTGAATTAAATTCGTCTATTGTGCGACGATTTCGTATTGTTTCACCACCCCCAACGGGGCCACCGATCACGTGAGTGAAAACGATCCGTATACACTTGTTATAAAAGTAGTGTGCTGCGTAGGCAGTGTTGAAATACAAATCGAAATATAGTAAAGTTTGAGTACTGCCGAAATTATTGAACGTAGTAGTTTTCTAACGTTTCGAGCGAAGGCCGTTCAGAGCGAAACGTAAAGAGTGTTAAGCCCTAATCAAACGAGAACGCAAGTCATCGCAAGTTGGCAGTCAGAATTTCTGTGGCGGTCGTTTGAACACCCAAATTACCAAAATAAAGGTTTCATGAGTGTTTTAAACAAGTTTTAACTTTGTCACGGTACATGATATTTTCGGGAAACTATTCAGAGCGGCTGGCTGAGATAGCGTGACTGCCAACTTGCGATGACTTGCGTTCTCGTTTGATTAGGGCTTAAAACTACTTGTTGACTGGCGCCGAAGGAAACATCAAGTTACGTTTTACGGACCCGAAGGCTTCAATGTCACCCGAGGGCTTTAGGCCGAGGGTGACATTGAAGCCTGAGGGACTGTCAAACTCGATGTTTCTCGAGGCAAAAGTCAACAAGCGTTTTGTTATATACCAAAGACTTTTAAAATACAAAATACCAAACTGACTTGAAACTTGCAAAATGCAAAAAGAAGCACTTTACTTTGTTTTCGTAATTTCAATTCAACTAAAGGCCTGGCCAAACGCTTTCAACATTTGTTCAAATTAAATGTTCAAATTTCGTTCAACATCATTCAACACCATTCAACAACGTTCAACATCATTCAACAGGGTGGCCAAACGCTTTCAACATGTTGAATCACGGTTGAATTCAACAATGTTGAACGATGTTGAATGAAATGTTGAAAGCGTTTGGCCAGGTCTTAAACAAATACACCAGACTCAACAAGTACGAAGAACAACTTTAAAATGTCTCCAGGTTTTCTTCAGACCTTCTTTGAAGATATCTATACATGTTCTTTCTTTTGGAAAATGGACTATTTCGTACCAAGCAAGCTCGAAACAAGCTCTTGTTTTCAAAATGCTCCGAAGAGTCCAAAGTTCTTGATATGATGCAATAATCATTGTGTATTCACGTGAACAGCGCATGATTAAAGTTTGACTTCAGAGGGAAACATCGCATTGTTTCCTTCTTCATTGCCAGAGTTCCACGCGGAGGAAGGTTTACTTTAGTGAGGAAGGTTTAAAGTGAAAACACGTGAAACAACACATTCGGTAATCTGAGAAAGTTACAATTGATCAAGCTAGGTGTCGAGAAGAAATGCGATTTGCAGCAAAACATTAGCTAACCAACAATTATGCAGCACTGGCAGTGGTAGCAGTTACATGTGTGAGACATGTACGCTGATGTCTGCTGTGATGTCTGTATCTTCGCAGCAGTCGAGGGTAGTTGGCAGGCTATCAGTCAGCAGCGGTCAGTTATTAGTAGCTATTGTAGTATGCCGAAGCTTACCTCTAGAAAACCAAGGTACTGTAAAAGTCACGCAGTATTTACGAACGTTGCAAAACACAAAATTCTCGCTATATATTTTGAGGAAGGTTATCTAAACTTAAAAACCCATCTGGAGGAAGGTTGAATACTTTTTCCAACTCTGTTCATTGCTGACGTCAGAAGGAAACAGTGCAATGTTTCCCTCGGCAGAAAGAAACATTGAGTTTTTTCGTGTGTTTTTGCTGTACAAGCTGTCGTAAGTTAAACTCAGAGAAAAACTCTGGGCTCCAGACCGGACTCGAACCCACAACATTCCGAATGCCAGCCGGACGCTCTCACCATTGAGCCACTGGAACTCAGATTGTAGACCAAGGTTGTTTTCGATATTTATTAATATAATATTGAGTTTAATAATTGTCAGTTGTTTGCTGTACAATCTGTATTACCAACTAACACAGCTTGTACAGCAAACAACTGACAATTATTACTAACATCAAGCTGCAATTTCTGAAACTAACTAATATTGAGTTTGTTGAACAACACGTGACCATGATTTGACCAATAGGATTTCATCTTTGGCAAACGTAAGTCTTAGTTATTAATAAATGTATTCATCAGTGCTGTAAAAGTTACATAATTTTTGTAACTAGTTACAGTTACAGTTACATCGTTAGAAAAGTAACTAGTTACCGATAAAAGTTACAATGAAAAGAAAGTAACTAGTTACAGTTACAAAGTTGCTTCAAAAATTTTGTAACTCGTTACAAAGTTACATTCCTTTGTCCGTGTTACTAGAATCAACAAAGAAATTACTGGTTTTTAGATACCAGTACCATAATTATGTTTTTACAGCTAAATGCATAAATATAGTCGTCACTAAGCAGAAATAATCAAATGTGTACATAATGTACCTTTATTATTATATCAAAACCATTTTTATCAAGAAAGAATATCCTCAACTGAATATCAGTAACTATACTAGTCACATTTTTCAACCAAATATTGTAACTAGTTACAGTTCTTTAAAAAAGTAACTAGTTATAGTTACTTCTTCAAAAAGTAATTAGTTATAGTTACAGTTACTTCTTCAGAAAAAGTAACTAGTTTCAGTTACAGTTACCTAAAAATGTAACAAGTTACTGTAACTAGTTACTTGTAACGAAGTTACTCACAGCGCTGTTCATTATTAAATAGGATATTTAGCCGTCATAAAGATGAGAAGCGACCCGAGGATTATTTACGTCGAGAGTATATTACCCGCCTCTCCAAAGGCCCTGTAACGTACCGCCTGCAGATTCAGGTCCACGAAGTTTCCCCAAGCGATACAGCCACCATCTTCCATGCTGGTATCATGTGGGATAAAGCAACCCATCCCTGGTTTGACCTCGCTACGGTAACCATAACAACACCACTGTCACCTGATGTCTTAGAGAAGACGGGTTTCAATATCATCAACCAACCCGAGTCACTAGGTCTTCTCGAAGCCAAATCTCCAGAAGATTACAACAGTATCGGTCAGCTACGTACAGCGGTTTATACGTTTACTCAAAAGATACGCAAATTGAAAACTGGTTCTTTGATTCCATCAGGCCAGAATGCCTCGTACCATATTGAAATCGAGACAGGAAGTCGCGAGAATGCTGGAACTGATGCGTCGATTACCATCCGT
Organism: Paragorgia papillata; assembly: GCA_035771165.1. NCBI lineage: Eukaryota > Metazoa > Cnidaria > Anthozoa > Scleralcyonacea > Coralliidae > Paragorgia > Paragorgia papillata. Next base: position 461,954 of record JAWNZC010000122.1, on the reverse strand, counting down.
ATCACAGGTACCGTACTTCTATGCTAAAGTTATCTGGACAACTTTTCTGATGCCATTCCACACAAGCGTTGCATCATTACCTTTGCCAAGAGGATATGTCTATTTGTCTGTTTGTTTGTTTGTTTGTTTGTTTGTTTGTTTGTTTGTTTGTTTGTTTGTTTGTTTGTTTGTTTGTTTGTTTGTTTGTTTGCTTGTCTTTCTGTCTTTCTTCTTGTCTGTCTATCTGTCTGTCTATTTGTCTGTCTGTCTATTTGTTTGTTTGTTTGTTTGTTTGTTTGTCTTTCTGTCTTTCTTCTTGCCTGTCTATTTGTCTGTCTGTCTATTTGTCTGTTTGTTTGTTTGTTTGTTTGTTTGTTTGTTTGTTGTTTGTTTGTTTGTTTGTTTGTCTGTCTTGTCTGTCTTCTTGTCTGTCTGTCTTTCTTCTTGTTTGTTTGTTTGTTTGTTTGTTTGTTTGTTTGTTTGTTTGTTTGTTTGTTTGTTTGTTTGTTTGTTTGTTTGTCTTCTTGTCTGTCTGTCTGTCTGTCTTTCTTCTTGTTTGTTTGTTTGTTTGTTTGTTTGTTTGTTTGTTTGTCGTTCTGTCTTTCTTCTTGTCTGTCTGTTTGTTTGTTTGTTTGTTTGTTTGTTTGTTTGTCTTTCTGTCTGTCTATCTGTCTGTTGGTCTGTATGTCTGTTTGTCTGTCTGTTTGTCTGTCTCTGTCTGTCTCTGTCTGTCTGTCTGTCTGTCTGTCTGTCTGTCTGTCTGTCTGTCTGTCTGTCTGTCCGTCCGTCTGTCTGTCTGTCTGTCTGACTAACTGTTTGACTATCTGTCTGTTTGTTTGTTTGTCTGTCTGTCTGTCTGTCTGTCTGTCTGTCTGTCTGTCTGTCTGTCTGTCTGTCTGTCTGTCTGTCTGTCTGTCTGTCTGTCTGTCTATCTGTCTGTCTTACTATCTGTCTGTTTGTTTGTCTGTCTGTTTGTTTGTCTGTTTGTTTGTTTGTTTGTCAAAGTAACATATTTTGTCGTTTTTAGTTTCCTTGCTTTGTTTTTGAGATATTTCGGGTTGTTGAATAAACATTTTGACGTCACGTGTGCATAACGCGTTTTCGGAGAAGGTTATATATCTTTGCTATTATCAAACATAATCACTGAAAATTCTACATGTTTGGCGTTGTGGGAGAAACACACGCACATACTTCCTTCGAATTAAGTTTGGTTTGATAATAGCAAAGATATATAACCTTCTCTGATAACTCATTATGCACATGTGACGTCAAGTTGTTTAATTTGTGTATCAAACAAACTGAAATATCTCAACAACGAAGCAAGGAAACGAAAAACTGCAAAAGATGTTACTCTATCGTTTTAAGTGTTCTTTCAAATAACTGAGACTGTCTTAATTTTTGTTTAATTTTGCTCAAATTATGTTTTAGGTGCTAAAGGCCGTACGGATTCTTTGCCACTCGACAAGTGGTTCCATAATGACTTCGAAGCGGGCCAGAAGGACACTTATCAAGTCGAATCTTTTGATGTCGGTGATATTTACTTCATTGAGTTTCACTCAGATCAAGGTGGTAGTTATTACCAAGATCCTGACTGGTTTGTCAACAAAGTTAACATCATAAGTTCAAGCCAGGATTGTATTTACAACTTCCCTTGTTACAGATGGGTTATCAAGGACTTAACCTTGTTTCCTGGAAAAGGTAAGTTGCCATTTATTAATAATAACAATAATACAGGGTGTCCCAAAAAAAATGCCCCCCATCCATTTATGAGGTGCACCTTCTTTAATAATGGTACAAGAAGTAAATTTCTATATCACGCCGAAAGCGCATCCCTCCTTCTTTGTTGTCTGAAATTTTCAGAGCTAAATAGTTATCTACTCGCTTCCTGGAGTCATTTAAAGAGGAAACATCAAAATTTGAACTTGTCCAAATTATGTATGCTACGTCAAGATTTGGAAATCTTCTCCTAAAGGCTTCCCTTGTCCTTGTTTGGCTTCTTATTTCATGATAGGAAAGTACCATGAATGCTCTTTCCTCGGGAGTGAATTGTTTTCCAACCATCTTAAGACGGACGAAGTAAAGTGCACTTCTGCCTACATGGCAAACATGTGCATGGAACTCTCATGAGCATTGTTATTATCCCAAGGAACCCCACATGATTTGATGCCGCATTGCTTCATTTGGAATCCAACTTTATTTCCCTGTGGTCAGTTTTCACATACATATGTATTCAAACTTGTATTCCGCACTCAAACAAAATTGTGGTCAAAAACGGGATGGGCGACATTCGTTTGGGACACCCTCTATTTTTCCAAATCTGTATGTAGCATAGATAATTTGCATAATTTGGACAAGTTCAAGATTTAGCTCTGAAAATTCCAGACAACAAAGAAGGAGTGATGGGCTTTCGGCGTGATATAAAATTTTACTTCTTGTACCCAAATTAAAGAAGATGCAGTACAAAAACGGATGGGGGCATTTTTTTGGGGACACCCTATAATTAATATATATAGAATATACTATTCTATATACTATATTTAAACGGTGGACGTTCGTCAAGCTCAATTACTCAGAAAAGATTTCTGAGCCCCAGACAGGAACCTGCAACCTTCTAATGACCGGTTAGAGGCTTTAACCATTGAGCCACTGAGGCTCAGATGGAGAGCTAAGGTTGTAAATTCATAGTCATATCACTCATATGTGCTGCGTTTGCATATGGGATGTAGTCCCCGAGCCTGGGCGTAAGGCCGAAGGCCTGGAATGGAGTCATTTTTCACGCGTGGACAAGCGTGATATCTGAACAAATTTCTGTGATCTGAATATTTATTTATTTATTTGTATATATTTGTGGACGGGCTGTACGCGGTAAAAATTGTGGGGTACTGGGAACAATAAAATCTATTCCTGAGAAGAAAACTTAATAAACAATAAACACTTATTTGCTGGCGCCGAGGGAAACAGTTGTTTTGTGGCCCCGAGACTGCCGTTGTTTCCCGAGGCGAAGCCGAGGGCAACAACGAGCAGTCGAGGGGCCACAAAAACACACTGTTTTCCCGAGGCACCAGTAAATACGTGTTTTGTTATATATCAAGTGTTAAATGACAACAAACGACAACTTAACGCTTTAACTTAACGCGAGAATATTGCGTGCACTTAACTTGGATAAAACTCGCCTCCAATCCCTGTGCGGCTCCGTAGCTCAACAGGTAGAGCGACGGACCGAATCCCAAAGGTGCGAGTTCAAATCCCGCTCGAGTCAACCGAAAATTTTCGGTTGACTTTAGCAGTGTTCTCATGTTTCTCTGAAGATGGTTCTGTAATACCCTAACGGTGTTTAAATCTTTCTCTAGCTACTTTGCCATTCTATGACTTGCCGGCTACTGTTAGCGAGAAACGCGAGACTGAACTTCAAGAACGTAAGAAGGCGTACCAGTGGGACTACGTCTCAGCAGATTTTCCTGGAAATATCAAGGCTGTCACTCACAGTGATTTACCAAGAGATGTTCAATTTACGGACGAGAAAAGCAGGTGAGGTGTTTTTGACGCTTAATAAAGTGCTTATGAAACGAAATTTCACTTCAGCTTTTTAAGATTGTATTTGGAAGAACACCTAAGATAATGAAAAATGGCTTTTACATGTTTCTCAAATCTTATCCCGTTCTTGAGTTGTTAGCTATGCAATTTAACTCTTTCCTGTCCGAATTGGTCTTTAGTATTTTATTCTGGCTAACGCCAGACGATTTTATTCACCTCTGGAGAAGCCCTCGGACAGGAATGAGTTAAGCAATTACAGCACACGTTGTATGTGGGAGAACATAATCATTTGAAAATTCTACATGTTTGGCGTTGTGAGAGAAACACACGCACATACTTCCTTCGAATTAAGTTTGGTTTGATAATAGCAAAGATATATAACTTTCTCTGATAACTCATTATGCACATGTGACGTCAAGTTGTTTAATTTACATTTCAAACAAACTGAAATATCTCAAGAACGAAGCAAGGAAACGAAAAACTGCAAAAGATGTTACTCTATCATTTTAAGTGTTCTTTCAAATAAAACAAACTTAATTTTCGTTTCATGTGCACTTTAAGTCTGTCAATGTAAGGACCACCCACCCCCTCTATGTAGCAGGCCACTGACCCCACAATTTGTGAGTACGACTGACCTAGCAATGTTCTATGGGTATCAGCCTATTATAATCTGGAGTCAAAAATATTGTGTAGTGGGGGTGCTACGTGGTCGACGTTTTCTCGCTTCTCCTCCTCGACTAACGAAGGCAAAATTTTCCTTGGAAGCTCCAGACGAAAATTGTGGAGTAGGCTACTGTAGTGTTTCTTCTTTATTTCGTTCTGGAAAACTTAAGCCCTAATATTGTCTTATCATTTCATCCTTTATAAAGATCCTATCAGGAAAGCAGAAAGACCGCATTGGTTAACCTCGGTATTGGGACAATATTTACGCTGTTTGAAGACTGGGACGAGTACGATGACTACAAGATACTCTACCGCAATTGGATCTTAGGTCAGACTTCTAAAATATTGGACAATTGGGACGAGGACCGTTGGTATGGTTATCAGGTTCTTAATGGAGCTAATCCCATAACGCTAGTTCGCTGTACTTCTTTGCCCAAAAACTTCCCGGTGCCTGCAAAAGATGTCAATAATTTGTTGGACAGAGGAAATGACTTACAACAAGAAATGAAGGTTTGTTCTCTACGAGTTTTTTTGCCAAAAAAATGTACTGTACTGTACTGTATTGTACTGTACCGTACCGTACTGCACTGCGCTGCGCTGTGCTGTGCTGTGCTGTGCTGTATTGTACTGTGCTGTGCTGTGCTGTTCAAGAAATCCAGCAATTAATTTGAGGAAATTTTCTAAACAAAATGAAAGTCATGTCAGTATACATGCAACAAGAAGGATAATAATTTCAGAACTGCTCATTGTTGAAATATATCGTGCAGGTATGCTGTTAGAAATAGTGTTAAGCTTTCATTTGATGTATAGTTTAAGTTTCCATGTTATGTGAAACTTTTTAAAATGTTCAAATTGTTCGTAACATTGTTCGTATAAGTAATATAACATTTACGTCTCACAAGTATCATAGAATTTCAGATGTTTTTTTATTCAACTACTTAACGTACAACCTTGAGCGATATGTCAAACAAAAGCAATTGAAAAATGCTATTTGGTGTAGAAAGTTCAGGATTCTAGCTAAACGGAAAGTACTTTAAAAATGGGAAAACTTATGCCACTTTGGTTTAGTTCGCAAGAAAGATGGTGGCGAATACGAGCCTAACACTTTGTCAAGTTTTCACAGAACGTTTACAACACTTGTAGTCCTATAATAAACTACTTATTGACCTCGCTTGTTCGGTCTGTACTAGTGAAATATCGGACCTCCGTTTCCTGCACGGACCTCGCTTCGCTGCGCTCTCTCTGTGCGTACTAAAAACGTCGGTTCGATATTTCACTAGTACAGACCTCACGCTCGGTCAATAAGTTGTAACTACCAAATTTTATGGTTTAATGGGGAACTTCAGTCACAAGTTAATTAAACTAAACTAATTTTTGAAATTATTACAGAGGCAGCGTTTTTCAAGCATTTGAATGTCAGAAACGATGTCCAAACGTTATATTTCAGAAACTTTCATTTGAAACTAATTTATTTTTTGACTGAAGTTCTCTTTTAATGGTTATAGCGTTCAACAAAATTATTGAATGCTTCAAAATTCTTTGGTGTTTTAGGATGGTCATATTTACATGGTTGACTATAAGATACTCGAAGGTGCTCAATGTTATGGCGGCCCTATTCCTGACGACCTCGGACATTCAGCCCCGGCAGAAATCAACCACAACAGCGCCGACATTCGTTATTGCGCTGAGCCTCTCGCATTGTTCTACGTCAACAAGGCCGGTCATCTTATGCCCTTAGCTATCCAACTGCGACAAAAGCCTGGACCCAAAAACCCGATCTGGACCCCCAACGAGCCAAACGAACATGATTGGATGTTGGCAAAACTGTGGCTTAGGTTAGCTGACTCAAATTTCCATCAGGTATGTCTTTCGGAATGTTTCTTTTCCTCGTTAAGGTCCTGTTACACATAGCTTTTTCTTGTCCAATTTGCGTCGCAAAAAAACTTCAAGTTTCGTGGCAGTTTTTAGCGTGTGACATCCCCTCGCGCAACTGATTTTCCATATTTTCAAGTTGCACGAAAAGTTGGTTTGGTACCTACTTTCGCAACAAACAAAAGTCACACCGGCAAAATTACGTGAAACTGACTGACTGACTGACTGACTGACTGACTGACTGACTGACTGACTGACTGACTGACTGACTGACTGACTGACTGACTGACTGACTGACTGACTGACTGACTGACTGACTGACTGCAACTTGTGTTTACAAGGCGAGTTTAACCCTTTCAATACCAATTAAAATTGGCTAAAAACTACCTATCCCCAATCAAACTAAAAAAAATTGCAAAGAAATGTATTTTTGTTAGTGTATCTGTTTGTAATTAATTATTAAAAATAATTTATTTATTCCGGTCCGTACGCAAAAAGACGCATGCTGATTGGTTCCCGAGCGGTCGATACGCTTTTTTCTCGACCTTGTAAGTTTTGGCGGGAAAATTTCTGAGTTGATTTGAATACAAATAAAAGAGAACTAGGTATCTTTATTCAAATATTCTGAACAATAAAATGTGTTGGAACATTACTGCTGGTTTTCTTTAAAGCTGTTTATCTAAAAACACGACAAATAAAAGCCGAAGTTAACTGGTGTAAACAAGAAGGCCAAGAAGCGACATGAAAAAGTTAACATGTATTATGTAAACATACTTCGAAGACGAAAACAACGCTCGAAACTTAAAAATAAAATGAACCAATAGCCATATAATAAATTCCTTATTAACCTCGTTTGCTCGGTATGTACGGGAAAGTATTTGCCGTCGGTTTTATCGCACAAACCTCGCTCCTTCGTCGCTCAGTCTGTACGAAAACCTTAGTCAAATACTTTCCCGTACAGACCTCGCACTCGGTTAATAAGTCCTTAATATCGTCGGTTTCCAATGTCATTCGAAAACCAACACAGCTAACTCTACTGGTTTTCTTTAGCTGAACACCCATTTGCTCAGAACTCATCTTACAACCGAATCCTTCGCTGTATCAACTTGGAGAAACTTGGCCTCTCCTCATCCTATTTTCAAGCTGCTTCAACCCCACATATACGGAGTTCTAGCCATTGATACCATCGGCCGAAAAGAATTGATTGGAACTGGAGGAATTGTCGACCAATCATTATCGCTTGGTGGTGGAGGTCACGTGAAGTTCATGGAAAAATGTTTCAAGACAGTAACCCTAGAAGACTACATTCTGCCCAAGGTCTTAAAGAAGCGTGGCGTCGATGATCGGGAGAAACTGCCAGAGTTTTACTACAGAGATGATGCACTCAAGCTTTGGGAAGCCATCGAGACCTTTATTGGTGAGATAATTGGGATCTACTACAAGAATGACAAAGATGTTCAACGTGACAACGAAATTCAGAGCTGGATTAACGACGTTCATAAGAATGGTTGGCGAGTCAACGAAGGCCACGAAGACCACGGTGTCCCCGCGTCCATTGAAAGTCGAAGTCGATTAGTTGAAATCCTCACTGCGTTGGTCTTTACTTTCTCTTGTCAGCACGCTGCTGTGAATTTCAGCCAAAAAGATCATTATGGCTTCACTCCAAACGCTCCTGCCATAATGCGTCAACCTCCACCGACAAAGAAAGGGCAGGCTTCCCTCAAGTCCAACCTGCAAAGCCTTCCTAACAAGGCCCAGGCGGCTAAAGCTATTTGTACAGTGTACATTTTGACCAAGTTTTCAGAAGACGAGGTAAGAAGTATCTTTATGTTAAAGAGAAATTAGTATATTAACCAGTTTAAAGGTGTCTTTTTGAGAAAACTGTAGTCGACCATCTACTCCACTCTACTCTACTCTACTCCACTCCACTCCACTCCACTCCACTCTACTTTACTCTATTCTACTCTACTCTATTCCACTCCACTCCACTCCACTCCACTTCACTCCACTTCACTCCACTTCACTCCACTCCACTCCACTCCACTCCACTCCACTCCACTCCACTCCACTCCACTCCACTCCACTCCACTCCACTCCACTCCACTCCACTCCACTCCACTCCACTCCACTCCACTCCACTCCACTCTACTCTACTCTACTCTACTCTACTCTACTCTACTCTACTCTACTCTACTCTACTCTACTCTACTCTACTATCTTAAATTTGTATTTCAAACAAACTGAGATATCTCAACAACGAAGCTAGGAAACAAAAAATTGCAAAATATATTACTTTGTCATTTTAAGTGTTCCGTTTTAGGTAAATTTAATTTTTGGTTGCTGGTTGCTACGTTTCTTATAAACCAACATCAAGATATATAAAATATAAATAATATTTCGTGCTTTGTCTTTGCAGCGTTACCTTGGTAATTACTCCGCTACATCTTGGGAAGACGCTGACGCTTTAGATGCAATTGGTCGCTTCCAAAACCGACTCGAAGAGATTTCAAAGGAAATAAAGAAAAGAAACGAAGAAATAGATGTTCCGTACGCTTATCTTCTCCCTGAACAAGTACCAAATGGAACTGCAATTTAAAATTGACAACACTTAAAACATTTCCTAGTGACATGAATCCATACTGGAAAAATATTAGCCTGACATTTTTCTATTTTATACTGTTTACCTATATTTTGTCTTAGCCTAAGAAGGTTGTTGACAGCATTACTTTGGCCTGTTTTAGCATATTTTAATGTGTTTTTTTTTATTTTTAACATTAATTTTTGGGTTTGCAGTAATTGTCCTTTATTTGGTGAGTTTAAAGCGAAGTCAATAAAAATCTAAAATTCAGTACCTGGATTAGCTACGCATGCGTAGAACGAATATCTTGCATGTAAACGTCATCAATACACGCGAGACCAAGCGAGGCTGGCGCGAGATGAATCAGGAGCGAAGGAGCGTTGAGGTACATGTGGGTTCATACGATAAAATTAGGAAGATAAAGGACAATAATGGATCCGTTTAAGAGGATACTAGGGATATTGTAGGATATCAAGCATTTGCTGACTTGAAATCAAATATGGCGGAAAAATTAGACGAAGAACAATTAAGGTGCGATCTAGTATCGTAAACTTCTAGGTTAAATGACTAAAATCTGTTGTTTGTTGACCGTTTATTACCCCCAAAAGAAGTCGGGTTGTTTTTTTTGGCAGATGTGTGTACCCAATTGACCTTTAAAATGGATTTTAAAGTTCGAATCAGTCGTGGAAAGTGTACTTGACGACCGAGGAAGTGACGAGTTGACATAAAACAAACCCAATCAACTATGGAGGATGAATAAATATCTCAACTATTGATTTTTTCGTCGTCTTGATTTTGTTTTTGGCTATATATGGACAGTTCACTTGTTCTTGGGGATCGTACAAAATTTCCAGATTTTTTGTACCATGCCCAGTCAGTCTCTTATATAGATCAGTGGCTGACCCGTATTAGCTACGCATGCGTAGAACGAATATATTGCGTGTATTTTGCGCATGCCTGACGTCCGAGCTCGCACCTCAAAAAAAGAGCGGGAAAACACTGAAATATTTGGACTGGTCCGAAAGTCCGACACAAAAGTTAAAATTATAAGCATACTACCAAAAAGATAAGGTAGGTAATTTGTGCATGGCTTCTTTGTCAATATTGTAACATATTCTGAAATGACCCCTTCGTAATTTTCTTTACCCTTTTTTTAAAACACAAATGAATAATCGAGTCTTACTTAGTCTTCACTGTCTGGTTGTTGTTGCCATGGCTAGTTCCCACTTCTCTTGCAATGTTTACTCTTGCAAATTCACGCATGCACAAACGTTTGGCAGCGGTGTTGGGGCTGCCTATGTTGACCCACGACCCATAGAAATTCGAAATAAATATTCTTTTGTTTCTGCTTTGTATTTGTTGATGCTTGTGTCTTTCCGAGTCGAGTTTGAACTGCATTTCGGCTAGCCCTATCCACGGTCAATTATTAAACCGCTTTATACTTAAAATAAAGAAAGGCTGGTGACTTTCATAGAGAATATTTCAAACGGCTCAGCTCACTTGAAGCTCCGTATTAAAAATCGACAAAAACCGCTCCATCTCGCCAAAATCGCCATCAGTATACATTCGTTCATTTTCCGCGCAGCTCGAAAAACAAAGTGAGGTAACACGGCGAGAACTTTTGTGGATGAACGTTCCTCGAGCTGCAAAGAAGATGAACGTTGCGGTTGAAAGAGCCATTTTTTAGCTGCTGGGGCAACAAGAAGGCTTTATTGGTGCTAAATATTCATATTTTAGCCTTATTTCAAAAGTGGAAAAAATGGCCAAAATCGGTCAAAAAGTTCTTAACCCCATATATAAATTAGCCCTTCTGAACTAGTTGTCATGTGAGAAATTCAAAAGAATCTTTACTGTATAACGAGGTCAGAGGGGCTAATTTATATGCACATAAAAGCATTTTAAATCGTCAGCAGTTTATCATATTAAAGTTTCATCTGACGTCACCAAAACAATGAAATGGCGACCATATTGGTGTACCATCTTTATCCTATGGGAATTTAGCTCGGTTCTTATTCAAATATTTCGTATTGTTTGGCCACCGCTCACGTAAGTGAAACCATCTATCTATATATAAGTAATAATGGGCATTTCACTTAATTACATAGCATGTTCTAAGGATTTTGGGTGAAGGAACATTCGAGTGTAGAATATATACATTTTAAGACCAAACCGGGACCTGTTGCGAAAAATGGGTAATAATTCCATGTCCTAAATAACCCAGGTACTTCATGAAAGCCTGACCCCAACACACACCCTAACCTAAGGCCAAAAATTCGTGTAAATAGGACATGGATTTATAACCGAAAAATGCAAGTACACACGGAAGGCGGGAACAAATAAAGGCCTGACATTCAGGTAAAGTGATCGGGAACGCTCGTACTATCATCGTAGGCGAGTAGATTCCGTGGAATGTCGACAACAGCCACCTTGCATGCGTTTCAGCTTCAAGACGAAGGCGAAATGGCCACGTTGGGAGGAAAAAAGTTGGGGCAGCTTCGAGTAGTTGATTTGCGCGCTGAGCTGGAGAAAAGAGGCTTGGACAGGTCTGGACTAAAAGGCGCCTTAGTAGAACGCCTTGAAAAGGTTAGTAAACGATTTCAACGCCATTGCTTTTCCTTTCCAAATATGACTCAGCCTGTAAAATGCCCGGTGTAAATGGTTTGGTTATTTCGCCAGCTGTTCTGATCACCAGGGCTTAGAAACTCGGGTAGAATTAGTTACTAACATTTGGTTTTATTGCTTTCTTTCTTTTAAGTCCCTTCACGAAGACTCTGGTGACTTCAATGAGTCTGTTGTGTTTGATGCAATTGATGGGGAAGCGGGCGAAGAGAATGGCGAAGGTACAGTATCTTAATTTTTCTCTTTACATTTTCTTAGATTCCAGCTTTGCTTTTTTGTGCGCTTTAGAGACTAATCTATGCGAGGTAGCTATACCGTAATCTTTTTTAAAGCTAGTTTGGGGAGTTTACAAATCACCGATGTAGTTTGAATATTGTCTGAGGAATATTAGTTTCTTCGTTGCTAACGTATAATTTTGGAAGACTCGCAGAATGGAATAAATTATCAGCATAAATGATGAAAAATATATAAAGGAGCAGTCAAGTTTTTTAGAACAAGTATTAAGGAATATTAAATCGACTGATGTCATTTCCAAAATGTAAAGTTGGTTATATACAGTATGTATATATATATATATATATATATATATATATTATATATATATATTATATATATATATATATATATATATATATATATAATATATATATATATATATATATATATATATATATTTAGTATCAACCAACTCGTGGTCTATTACAAACCGGCTTTGTGATTGGCTGAGCATTATCCAATCATAAACCTTCTTATAGCTGGAATACTCCTATTCTGACCAATCAGAAGCCATGGCATATTCACGCCGCAAGCAAAACTGGAAACTAGGCTAAAAAATCAAACATGGCATCTGCTAAAATTTTTGTATGAGTCAAGAAAACATTGGGTCGAAAGTAATGGAAATATATTCAGTTTGACATTTTCGAATAAGAAAATGAATTTGCTTATGCCTATGGAGTATATCTACACCAAATTTGAAGCAAAGTAGTTACAATCTTGTGTTTTGTGAGCGATTGTTTACCATACGCCATCGAACTGCTCTGCATTATGTATGGGGAGACTTCTGCAAACAAAAAGGTAAAATTATCTGAACATTTAGAACAATGTTTGATAAGACTTCTTTACGTTAAAAAAAAGTTGTTTATGGTTCATACTAAAACAATTAGACAACTCGTCCTCGTTTTCTATGAGCAGATAGCCAACTCTGCTTCGCCTCGTTCACTATCAGCTCATAGAAAACTTGGCCTTGTTAACATCAAGATAAAAACTTTGTTAAATATCAATGTTTCGGGGCAAGCCCCTTTATCAAAATATGAGAATGAAAAGATGAATAGACAATGAAAAGATATGTTTATATATATATATATATATATATATATATATACAGGCCTTGAATTTAGTGGCAGCACCGGTGGCCATTGGTCGTCGATGCCCTGCTTGTTGGCCACTATGCCCTCTTCGAATATACTGAAATCCACAGCCAGTAGTGGCCTGCCCTCAACCACACTACTTAAGCTTTGTAATACAAAGTGTATGATTAGTAAAATTGACAATAAAACCTGCTGAAATATCTGCAGTATTTAAATTCACCTGCTCTGTCAGTCTTTCTGTTGAATATTCTTTATTCTAACAATAATCAGTTAAAAACTGAATGAAAGTTTCAAACTGGCCTTGATGCCCTGAAAAACATTGTAATGTTCAAGGCCAAACTGGCCTTGCCTTTTCTTTTCCCAAATTTGAGGCCTGTATATATATATATATATATATATACAAACGAGCATGTGTGATTTCGTTCACAGAAATAGAATGTCAGAAAGTGCTCAATACCATAAAGGTAGAGCAGATATAGTATATCGTATTTTCTGGGTGATAACCCGCACGGCGTATAACCCGCACAGCAACAAAAATGTCACTTTTGGAAAAATAAATCAGCGTATTACCCGCACCATCGGATAACCTGCAGCTGCTAATAATATGTTTGTGCAAGGGAGCACGCCAGACTGACTTGTATTTCTTCTTTGTTCAGCGTTCCTTCATTTATATTCAGCCATTTAGAATAATGCAGTATATATCATTAGCGTATCGCAGGTGCGGGCTACGGGGCCGAAGGAAACCCAAGCGCGTTCTGAAAATGAAATAACCAGGCCGTAGACCGCGCCTGCGATACGCTAATGAATATACCGCATTATTCAAAATGGCTGAATATAAATGAAGAAACGCCAAACAAAGAAGAAGAAATACAGGTCAGTCTGGCGTGCGCCCTTGGTTTGGGACCACAAAATTTAAAAAAAGTGCAGTACCAGTAGTTGAAAGATGAAAGTAGAATCCTTGGTCTCCAGTCTTCGTGATGGCGTCGTCTTAAGAATTCAACAGATTACCTGCACCACCCTATTACACACACTAATTATGTTTCCTAGCAAAATTAAGAGATAACCCACGGGTTATCGCCCAGAAAATACGGTATATATATATATACTTATTGGAAACAACCATACAGGAAAGATTGTAAAATGCATGATGGGAATCAAAGTTCAGCTGTCATTTTGCACAGGCATCTTGTGAAAATTGTGCAGCACAACGAGTGGTTTCTAGGATAGCTGCAAATAAAATGGTCATTATAAATCGGGTTTTCGTTCATTTTTTCATTTAATCAGCATTAAAATTCTGCAATCAAATGCAAGTTTTTTTTAAATTATGCGGCCACTGCAATTTCATGGTAATGGGGAATTCTCATGAAAAATTGGAAATATTATGACAGATATATCCATTGTGCGATATAAACTTTACAGTCTGGGGAAGCGAGCCAGCTTCAGAATGATTTTGTGTTTTTATGAGACTAACTCGCCTATAGCACCACCAGGCTTGCTTGTTATTCTAACTCTACAAAATGCGTGACAGATGTCAAATTTTGGCTGCCATCTGCACAGCCAGCTGACAAATATATAATTTATGGACAACTTTAAAACAATATTTGCATGGTATTGTAATGTCTCTTCACTGTTACGATGATAGGTATAAAGGATAAACGAATCGAACAATGACAAAAACAAGTTTAATTGCAGGTCATTCCAGAAAAGATCCACCCCCCTGGACAAAATGGAAAATGCCCCCCCCCTCCTTCGGACATACAAGAACAATTTAACCTTCCCCAGACTGTAAAGCCCAAACTGTACCCCCCTCCTTGGACATCCGTTATTTTCAACGTTTTAACGGAAACACGTATTCAAACACATTTACTACGTCAGTTCAACTTCAAGACCATGTTTGGAGGCAACTGCATAAATATTGAAGAAGTTAAAACTGCATATCACCAAACAAGATGTTTTCACAAGCCAAAAAATAGCCGTCATGTTATCTGTTAGATGTTATTAAAGGCTATGTCCAATCTCGTTCCCAGAGCCCACATTCCCCACTCGGGAAACGAGAGACTCTGGGATAATCCGTTTCAAATCGTTACGTTATTGGCTGAATAGTGAGCATGAGTTGGTCTGAAGTGACCGGAAGTAGAATTAATAAAACCAACTGATGTCCACACTGATGCGGAGTGTTTTAAAAACACAACTTTTTTCTTCCGTTATGAAAAGTTCTCCATCCGTTATGAAAAGTTCTCCATCCATAATACCTGGATTGAGCAATGACGTCAGCGTTTTCAAAAAGTTCCGTTTATGCCGTCAGTGTTTCCGAAATATCCGTCCTAGCACATTGACCATATTCAGATGCTTGGAGACAAGTTTAAATCCCGAATTGTGAATGAATCACCACTAGAAAGAGGTTCATTAAGAGAATTATGCTTACAGTGTACTCGGTTCAGCACATCATACTATTAATTTAGCTAAATTGATAGATTATAAATAGTATAATAGCTTAAAATTATTGAACATTTACACATTTAGATATTAATACAAAATTTATGATACAGTTTTGACCTTTCATTATCTCTATATCCAGCATGAAATCACTGCATACCGTAATTTACTCGATTAAACGCCGCCCTCGAATAAGCGCCGCAGTTACAAACAAAAATGTTATTAAACGCCGCCCTCGAATAAACGCCGCATTTATTCTCATCAATGCGGCGTTTAATCGAACCAAGGGGACACTGACATTGAAATTGAATAAGAAAAGTGACAGCAGTGCACCTAGTCACCAGAAACTTAGTCACCAAATGAGACAGTGAACATTCCAGAAGGGACATATTAATTGTGTTCTTAAGGTTTTGGGTTTTAGTTCTAAGGTTTAAGTTTAATGATTTGCAATAAACGCCGCCCTCGAATAAGCGCAAAAAATTTAATAAACGCCGCGGCGTTTGTTCGAGAAATACGGTACACACTCGCTTTTGTGACATTCTGAAAATTCATACTCTCAGGCCAGGTTTTCCTATATATTAATTTTCTTTTCTGAAGATAAGCCATCCGGTGGAGAAGCATTGCCTGGGGACTTCTCAGATTTTATTGTACTAGATTCTGGTGAAGATAGTGAACACGACGAAAGGAAGGTCAGTTTTGACTGCACACACATTTACTGATACTGTACAATCATGTACATACATTTCACTAGGCTGATGCGGTATATTTATAAGTAATAACATGACTTGAGGGAAATTAGCGAGTAAGTTTCCCCGCCGCCGAGGGAAGATTTGTGAAAGTCCGAGGCCCGCAGTCCCGAGGAGTTTTACAAATCTTCCCGAGGCAAAGGGGAAATTTAATCGCTAATTTCCCGAAAAGTCGTGTTATTAGTTTGTCATATTATGATCGCCGAGGAAAACTTTGAGAATCTTGCCAACAGGAAATTTACACGGTTGATCAAAGAAGTTGCATCTAATTTTCCCGTGCATGTTGATGAGGGAAAATATATGCAAGCGGGAAATTTAGAAGAAGACACTAAAATATTTCTTTGTCTTCTAATTTTCCCTCATCAACATGCACGGGAAAATTAGAAGACAAAGGATAAATTTCCCTCTTGCATGAGCGATGAGGGAAATACGAGGTTTACATTCCCTCGGAGAACAAAATAATCCGAGGCGATCATGGTATTACGATAATTATCGGGTTTTTTCAAATACCGATTACTCGGTATTTCAATTTTCATATATCGATAGTACCGAAATTTTCGATATCGGTAAATTTCGGTATTATTGGGACAGTACTATGGTATTGCGTTTATGTTATTAAAAAACGTCGTACCGCGGTATTGCGATAACATGTTGCCTTAAAAATTGTCCTTTAAATTGAGCCGTGTATTCAAGTCCAGTTGAAGCCTGATAAAGCAAACATGCCGCTGGTGTTTCTTGCAGAAAATTTGTGATTGCCGAACTTAATATTAATATCTAAAACTTCTAGATTTGTAACAACTTTAATTTAACGAAATCTAACGTCGAATGTTTAAAGGTGACGTACAGTCTGTTCTGCGCATGTACGAAACTAATGTTTACATCTTTATTTACAAGAAAAATACTAATATCTTATTCAAGATTGTAAGCTTTTCTTGGTTCCCATTCATTATTTGTACCCAAAACAAAACATTTTCAGAAGAAATCCAAAGAGATATCCTCGCCGAGTCGCTTGGTTTTCTGCCATGTTGTTCCTAACGGTTTACATTGAGCTGAGTACTTCATGTAATTATCTACGAATGTCATGTTTTGGGGACCACATTGCGGTCTGTACATTACCTTTAAATATGGCCATTAACAAATAACACAGAGCCAAATCATCGGACTCGAATGAGCTTCGCAATTTTTTGTAGAACGCAGTTTTCAGAAATTTTCATAATTGCTTCGCAATTTGCGATTTGCAAAGCGTTAATTTGGACCTTGAGAGAGTCTCTCCAGAACTTATTTTTCACTGCATAAGCCCGTTAAATATATGTGTATTGATAAGTGTGTTCTAATCTTGAATGTAATAGGAAGATGATGATGTTGATAGTGACATTGTTGATGACGAAAAAATGGATGAAACTGAGGAAAAGGATTTAGAAAGTGAAGAATTTGAGGAAAATGCAAATGCTGAGCAGGTACGGTGCCTCTTGCAAAGATCTTATTATCTGTGTCTGTCATCTTTAACCTATAGCCGTGCAAAGATCTAACAGTTATTTGATTTCTTCATGCATTGCAATTTGCTTTTCTCTTTAAAACGTCTATGCAACACTTTTGAGTTTCCGTCAAAGTTCTTTAGATGGTCTGTGAGGGATGTTCTGTAAAAGTGCCAGTTCTCCCTTGCCAATATCTGTTCATTTCATCTTCAATAAAAACAGAAAGTTTCCTAGAGCGTTTCACATAACTCTTGACGGAAGAGTTCCACAATCAGACGTTTGCCACAAAGTTTACAAACTCCGCAAATTCATTACGTATAGCAGCCGATCAAATAGCGAGCATCAAAACAAAGTTGCAATCTTTGTCACTAACTTCGGAAACAATGAACCGGAACATAACACTATTAGACTGTGAGCTAGGTTTGGCCCATTGACAGAGTCATAGCTCTTTCTATTGCATGGCTGCATATAGAAAACTTTGCAAGAGTTGAACCAGTTGACTGAGTTAAAAGAGTTGACTATTTGAGTTGGACTTCAGGACTTGTAAGTTGTAAAACTACTAAAAGTATAATACAATTTATCTAAAAATTGTTCAGTGCTTCAGTTTTACTTTCATTGTTTCAAAAGCCTTTTTCTCTGTCAAAACCTAATTTATACAACTATACCAGTATACCTCATGGAATCTCTACATCTCTTTTGAAGTCTTTTGTTGTGTAACTTGTGGAGTTATTGACTTGGGTATTATTTGAATAAACAACAATAAAATATTTAACAAATAACAATCACAACTTCAACTTGGGAGTGTTTAATAGAATATAGCATTCAATTTGACAGCTTGTTAGAGTTACACAGTTGCAGTACAGCTGTCAGCAGTAGTAGGCAGTAGCAGTACAGTCAACGTGTCGAAGTGTCGATTACTCGCAGAACATTTTCTTACGTTCTCTTGCGGTCCCAGACAGTAAAATATTTTTTCCACCCCTAGGCATTAGAAGGGTTATTTTTGCCGTTACATACATTAATGAAGTGCACTGCATGCTTCTGTTTAGTTTGACTTGACTAACGAAGAGAATGAAATTGACGACGAAGAACGTTCCCTTGAATTTGATATTCAACTTGCAGAGGTATACTGTAAGACCAATAATAATTTAACTATGACAAGCCCTAAAAAAATTAAATACCTGTAACTAGAATTCAGTTCCTTGTTGGTTTATGTGATGACGTTCTTACAGTGGCGCAACTACACACGTAAAAACACACAACTTGTTCACAGTTGTCAACAGGCATGAACAATGTTGTGCTGATCGCCGTGAACAAGTTGTCAACAAGTTGTTCACTTATGGTTCGAACAACTTGTTCACGGATAAATCAACAGTCGTGAACAAGTTGTTCCAACAGCACATTTTTATAGCCAACAACGTTGTTCGCACATGATACAACATGTTGTAACAGCATGACGAAATAACAACGATGAACAACAATGTTACAACAATGGTGAACATGGTTGATGTATCAACACGTTCTTCGGTTGTTACAACATGCGTGAACAACCGTTGTTGTTTCATCAAGCTGTAACAACTTGTTGAAACAATGATGAACAATGTTGTTCACATATGTCAACAAGTTGTTACAGCATTGTTCAGGCAACAATGCTGTAACAACTTGCGAGATTTTTACGCGTGTATGTCGTTATGTTGTGTTGTTTAGACTACTGACATAAAACATCAACATAACGTGGTTTTTTCCTTTGCGACGTTTGCGTTATTGTCTTTATGTGGTTATGTTGCTAGTGTGAACTTTGACATTAAGACAAAAGTTAGATCCCCCCCCCCCCCTCATTAAAGATCTATTTATGTGTGACAGATTTATAGAATTATAGTAAAGACTGGAAATGAACGGGTGTGCGAATTTTCACTGAAGTCCCCTGAACATTTTATGAATCTGTTCAAATAATCTGCCCATTTTAACAGATTTTGAATCGGAGTGTGAGTGATTAGGTTTTGCTCAAAAGTGCCCTCAAAGTGCAGGAAATGCCATTCCAGAGGCCCTAGATTAAAAAATTTTCCGGAGGAGCATGCCCCCGAACCCCCCTAGAAATGCAGTCACTAAATCGGAAAGTGGCCCCGAAGTAATCAATCCCACGGGCCCCCAGATGCCTAGTTGTGCCGCTGCGTTCTTACTTAAGGAGAACCATTGTTTTTAGGCACTGCAAGAGGGCCAAGAGGAAGAAGAAGAAGAGGAAGATCAAGAGCAAGGTAAGGCTTGTAAACATGTGATTCAAACGTTGCTCCAGAGTCGCTCTTAATTGTTTTTCATAAACAAAAACGTCAATTCTATTTTAAGCACGTAATAATGTAATCGTCCCGACAGACTTTAATCCACACTACATCAAACGCATTTGAAGCACAAATTGCTGGAATTTAATAAAATTAGTTTAACTGTATGAGCTACACAATAATGCTTGTGTTGTACACCAAAAAGAAAATGTCATTTGAACAGGAGCACTGAGTTTTTGAATTATTTACCGTAGTGCATTATGGACTTTAAGGAAACGCAATGACTACGGTGTTAGAACAATACAGGGTGTCCCAAAAAAAATGCCCCCCATCCATTTATGAGGTGCACGTTCTTTAATTATGGTACAAGAAGCTAATTTTTATATCACGCCGAAAGCCCATCCCTCCTTCTTTGTTGTCTGAAATTTTCAGAACCAAGTAGTTATCTACTCGCTTCCTGTAGTCATTTAAAGAGGCAACATCAAAATTTGAACTTCTCCAAATTATGTATGCTACGTCAAGATTTGGAAATCTTCTCCTAAAGGCTTCCCTTGTCCTTGTTGGGCTTCTTGTTTCATGATAGGAAAGTACCATGAATGCTCTTTCCTCGGGAGTGAATTGTTGTCCAACCATCTTAAGACGGATGAAGTAAAGTGCACTTCTGCCTACATGGCAAACATGCATGTGCATGGAACTCTCATGAGCATTGTTATTACCCCAAGGAACCCCACATGATTTGATGCCGCATTACTTCATTTGGAATCAAACTTTCTTCCCCTGTGGTCAGTTTTCACATGCATATGTATTCAAACTTGTATTCCGCACTCAAACAAAGCTGTGGTCAAAAACGGGATGGGCGACATTCGTTTGGGACACCCTGTATTTTTGCAAATCTGTATAGGTAGGATAGATAATTTGGACAAGTTCAAATTTTGATGTTGCCTCTTAAAATGCCTCCAGGAAGCGAGTAGATAACTATTTAGCTCTGAAAATTTCAGACAACAAAGAAGGAGTGATGGGCTTTCGGCGTGATATAAAAAATTACTTCTTGTACCCAAATTAAAGAAGATGCAGTACAAAAACGGATGGGGGCATTTTTTTTGGGACACCCTGTAGAATGTTATGTCATATACAAAGAGCTTTTGCAAATGACTGTCCCAAGAGTAATCTTCACGCCATCGGGACTCTCTGACAACGTATAGAGAAAGCATTTTTACGTTGTCTTTACAACATGGAACCCGAGTCACTACAGCAACCTTGGAAAAGCTTAAGGTGGCTCCATACAGTTTCTTGAAAATTGAGTCCAAAACACGTGCATAAACAATTCGGGAAAAAATAAAACTAAATGTTATGCATAGTTAAACATTCTGACAATCAAAAAAACAAATGAATAGCAACAGTTGTTGCTATGGGAACAATGACGTTTCAAAATGGCTGCCAATTGTCTTTCAAACTAATTTAATTCGAAAAACACTGGTGACCCCCCATTTTTTTCTTCCGATTTTTCCGAGAAAAAAAAATTATTCTTTCTACAGAATTTTTTTAAAATCGGCCTGTTGGTTACTCATACTTCAAGAAAAGTTTTAATGAAGAAAAAAATTGGGGGTCACCAAAAATTAAATTAGTTTGAAGGGTAATTGGCAGCCATCTTGAAACGTCATTGTTGCCATATCAACAACTGTTGCTATTTATTTGGTAACAGTTTTTGATTGTCAGACTGTTCAACTATGCATAACATTTAGTTTTATTCTTTTCCCGAATTGTTTATGCACGTGTTTTGACTCTCAAACTTGTATTTTTCAAGAAACTGTATGGAGCCACTTTAACCTTAATCTATACTGTTAGACAATGCGATTTTTCTTGCAACTTGCAACAAATTTACCCATTAAAATAAATCGCAAGTTGCCTAGAGGGGTGTTACACGCAAACACATTTTCCTTGAATATGTCATCGTCACGTTGATCTGCCATGTTTTTTGCTCCCGGTATCCCACTATGTCGATGTATGCCCATGTAAACTCTGTTTGTAAAACTGCCTTCTACCATCTTCGTAATATCGCTCGCATAAGGAAATTCCTATCTGTAAAGACCACCAAAACCTTAATCCATGCATTCGTCACATCCAAAATTGATCACACAGAACGTATCAAGTTTAAAATCCTCATTCTTACATTCAAATCTCTTAATGACCAAGCTCCTGTCTACATCTCCGACCTGATTACACGCTACATTCCACGAAAAACTCTCCGCTCTTCATCCGAAATTCTTCTCAACCGTGTCAATTTTAATCTACTCTCTTATGGCCATCGATCCTTCTCCGTTGCCACTCCTGAATTCTGGAACACTTTACCTAGAAGCATCAGATCTTCCCCAAGTCTTTCTATTTTTAAATCCAAAATCAAAACACATCTATTTAAGTCTGTCTTTAATTAGTTTTGAGCTTTTGTAAAGCGCCTAGAGCAGACCTGGATAGGCGCTATATAAATAAATAAATATTATTATTATTATTATCCCGAAATTCTTACACCTGACTGGCTAGCCTTGGAAAGAATTGTGTTGCAAGTTGCAGGAAGGGTTATTTTATTTTTGCTTTTTTGAATGACCTCTTTGTAGAAGAAGAGAAAGTTGCCGATGTGGAAGATGTCAAAATTGAAGAGGTCGCTGATCCAGCTATAAGTAAACCTGATGATACGCAATTATCGCTGTCCATGTTTGTCAACACTGATGATGTTCAAGATGATTTGGATGAAGATTTAAAAGAAATCGAGAAGGAAAAGGTAAACACAGGGCTTGAGATCTTTGGTATACTATAATCAGGGCATGAGATTTGCGGTATCTCGATATCCCGGGGATACCAGATTTTAAGTTTGGATACTGGGCATCATTAGCTCAGTATCCCGTGGGGATACCATGAAAATTGGGATGTGAACAATTGTTGAGCAGCTATCCCAATTAATTGTTGTTGTTCTTCGTGTCTTATCTGCGAATGTTGGTGGAAAATTCGACGAACTGTAATCTCATTCTCAGTCTGTGTGTGCCAAGATTAAATGATAGGCATACATGAAGTAGTACCAGCAACAAGGAGCCATTGCTGGACAAAAGAATCGCAGGCTCTGGGAACGAGATTAAAATATTCTGCATATTTTTTTCGATCTCGACACTACACGGTCCTGAATTTGATGGATTTTGACAATGCCATGGACACTTTACAATACAATTATGTTCAAGACGTAAATAAACTAAAGTATTAACACTCTTATCGATGTACAGCTAGGCATACACTAGTGTAGTATGAATAATGTTGTCCTTAAACTTGTTTGGATACTGCTTATTGGAATATCTACAGTCTATCCAAATTTGGATACTAATTTTCAAGGAGGGATACCAGATTTTAAGTGCCAGTATCCCACTGGATACTGCTGAAAATTTCAAATCTCATGCCCTGCTATAATATCCATGGGATACTAGATTTGAGCGTACCGTCTTAGAATGTTGTGTAATGTCTTAGAATGCAGCGTGTAACGTCTTAGAATGCAGCGTGTAACGTCTTATAATGTAGCGTAACGTTTTATAATGTAACGTAACGTCTTACAATGTAGCATAACGTCTTAAAACGTAACGTAACTGCAGGCACTGTCACAAACTGTTATAGTTATTTTTAGATATTGCAAGTTGAGATGTTTAATATTCAAAAGTAAGATACCAGATTTCAAGAAACCTAACATGTTATAATGTAGCTTCTCAAATCATTAATAATTCATGAGGAAAATTAAAAAGAAATCAATATTTAATCAGTATTTAGAAATCGGAGGAAGATTACGGTCAAATTTAGCAAACTTTGAGGTCGATTTTCTCTTAAAATATTGATCCGTTTGAGAAGCTATATCCAACACTCGTCAGTGTTCATCCTCCGATGTCTAAATACAGCCAAGCGGGTTAAAAAAACTCGGCTTCGCCTCGTATTTTCAACCTTGGTTGGCTGTATTTAGAAATCGGAGGAAGAACACTGACTCGTGTTGGATATATTACATTAACATAACGTGTAATGTAGCGTTCAGAAACCTTCGAAGATCGAGTTTGTTGGCAGAGCCCATTTTCCCCCGACGCCTGCGTATGTTGGAAAGGGGCTATGACTTGCAGGGTACCTGATTAGCTACTACATAACGAATTTGCAAAGTTCGTGGCCAACTTCGGAAATAACGAACAAACTTCAGAGCGCTTTTGTCAAAAGTTATGTGAAATCCTCTGTAATTAAGACTATATGCATACGGAAACGTTAATCTGCGTTTTTGTATAGTTTGCTGTTGTCAAGGGAATCGAGAACAATCAGCTCATTACTTGAAACAATACTTCAAAAACTCATTAATAATTCACGAGGAAACACACAAAGGAAATCAGTACCATGTCCGTGGTTTTATACCTGATAAAACTTCTTGACGTCAGAAAGAATATTAATGAACATACAATTTTATATAAAGAATACTAATGAGCATACAATTTTATATAAAGAATACTAATGAACATACAATTTTATATAAAGAATACTAATGACATAACATCCAATAACGAATCGTTTTTGAAGCCATTCAAAACACTCGCATCACGTGTTTTATCAGATCTAAAACACTCGGGCTGCGCCCTCGTGGTTGCGAAGTCAAAGTTAAATGTTTACCTTGCAAACGTATTAGGTTTTCATTCGATACATTCGAACCAATGCATTATTGTCACATGAATGTGCCCTTAGCCAATCACGTCTCGCCAATCCCACGGTGTTGATTTCAAAACGGTTAACTTTGGCTTAAATTTAGAACATGTTTTGACGGGCGGTGTACACGCTTAGGTGCCAACGACTGTATTTCAGTTTGTTTTATATGTGAAACTAATCAGTGACATCACAACGTGCATAATGACTTACTGGGAAAGGTTATATATCTTTGCTATTACTAAACGGAATCAGTTGAAAATGTTTATTTTTGTTGTTGTAAGGAAAAACGCACACACATAATTGCTTCGAAGTGATTTCGCCTGATAATAGAAAAGATATATAACCTTTCCCGGTAAGTCATTATGCACGTTGTGACGTCACTGATTAGTTTCGCTCATAAAACAAACTGTGATATCTTAAAAGCAAAGCAAGGAAACAAAAAACTGCAAAGGATGTTACTTTGTCATTTTGAAAGTACTTTCAAATAAGACAAACTTAATTTTCGTTTCATAAGCACTTTAACCAATTGTTAATCACCTGACTTTAAAGTGCCTATATCATGCTTGGGGATTTTAGATATTTAGGATATTTGGAACCTTCTGAGAAGATTTGTAATATATCTTCCTTTTCCAAAATTTCATCTTCATGGACTTTTTTTGCTGTGAAAGTTGACGGAAGTGACGTCAAAGGAGGCATCTGTAAAGTGGTTTTTGTATAGACACAATCTCGTTCCCAGAGCCCACGTTCCCCACTCGGGAAACGAGAGACTCTGGGATAATCCGTTTCACATCGATATTTCATTGGCTGATGAACACAGTGAACTCTATATAACTCTTCTTCCGGATCACAAGAATCCTGTGATGGCGTGAACGGATTATCCCAGAGTCTCTCGTTTCCCAGGTGGGGAACGTGGGCTCTGGGAACGAAATTGATATAGACAAATTCCTCTTTTGACGTCACTTCCGTCAACTTTAACGGCAAAAAAGTCCATGAAGACGAAATTTTAGGAAAGGAAGATATATTACAAATCTTCTCAGAAGGTTTCAAATATCCTAAATATGTAAATTCCCCAAACATGATATAGGTACTTTAAGCGCTGTCGCTTACATACAGTATAAGTTAGTGTCTTTAATGAAACGTTTACTGTAGGCTGCTGCTGCTGACCAAGCAAAAAGCGAAGATGATGAGGAGATGAAGGAGAATGGTGATGAGGTTGATAAGGATGTGGAGAGGAGTGAAAATGCTGTTGAGGATGACTCGCCGCAAACCAAAGAGAAGGCTGAGGAAATGGCAGTTGATGAAAAACAAACAGCAGAGGAGTAAGTAAAATGTTTTGAAGAAGGTGAAAAAAAACATACGTGTACTCAATCAATCTCGTACCCAGAGCCTGCGATCCTTTTGGTCAGTACCAAGGAACGGAGGCTCTGGGAAACTCCGATGAAAAAAACCCCAACAAAATTGGGTTTTTGTTCCCAGTTCTCTATAATTTGTTACTGTCATCGACGATCTTTAGCTTGTTCGAAGATCAGGGAAAATATTTGTTTACCGATAAAGAATGGCCCAGTATGTTTTACAAAGCTCTTGACAAAGCTTTGCGATACAAATGGTCTTTCTTAGCTTTTTTCTAAATCGACAACAGGACGATTTGACGAGAGTGTTTTATATGTCCGCGTCGCCGTCGGCACTCGGCAGTGATCGGCTCAGCCGCTCAGGTAAGGAATTGTACTTTCTGTCAGAAATTTTGGCTAAACTACATCGACCTTGTATTCTCTAATATAATTTTAAAGTTCTGAGGTGAAACTGCAAAGAATTACGAGACGAGTCAGACGATGGATGTTTGTTTGGTGACGAAGCGAGAATAACAGTAGTTTTAACTTGTAAACTTGGTCAGTAATGCGACGTAAATGCGACGTCGAGTTAAACCGAATTTAGTTGTTTTTACTTGGACGTATTGAGCCTGAAAACGATTTCTTGAAAACATGGCACCGAATTGTCACAGACAGAAGAGAAACATTTAATTCGACGCGACGATAATTCGTCCTGTAACTCGAACACGCATTATCGTCGCATTATATCCGTCTGACGCAGACGAATTTAATTTGTCTGTCGAATTTAATCGAGTTATTCGTCGCAGTTTCGTCGTATAAAATTCAAACAATTAAATTAGTCTTTTGTGCGACGTTTAGCGCAGGCCTTAAGGTATCTGCGATGTAATGCGGACGCGCTACGTCCTTTAGACTGAAGACAGCCCTGAAGGAATACGGGAAGCTCAACCCACCCCTCTTTCTTAATGATTTAGAGAGGAATCTAAGGACGAGGAAGTTACCGAAGCTGAGGAGATTGTCGTTAAAAAAGCGCCTGACCAGACCGAAGACGCGAAAGGAACGGAGACCAAAAAAGAGAGCGAAGGAAAAGAAATTGAAAAGAAGGAGGTCAAGAAGGAGGAAAAGAAAGACGCCAAAGAAAAGAAAGATGTAAAAAAGGAAGAACCTGCGAAAAAGACAGTGAAGAAAGATGAAAAAAAGCCGGAGAAGAAAGCCGAGGTGAAGGACGAAAAGAAAACTGGTGCTGACGCGAACAAGAAAAGGGAAGCTGGGAAGAGTTTGTGGGTCAGTAATCTATCGTCCATGACACGTGCAGCTGATCTCAAGACACGCTTCACACAGTATGGAAAGGTAAACATAGCTTTACTAAAGTCCATATTAAACGAAAATTAGCATTGACATTGTACTCAGATGAAGGGCTCCGCTCGAAACGTCAGTATTTCGTTATCAAAACTATACTCGATAGTTTACCAACTGACGTTATTAGTGTTTTCAGCTTGCGTTGGTAAAATTTTATTGCCAATGTCCTTTAAATTTCTTATTTCGACCACTGACGGGTAATATCAGTCCTAGATAAAGCATTTTTCTTCCTGGCAGCAAAATCCAAAAATAAATATTTCCTGCTAAACTAAATTAACGATTTCCTGCCTAATAGAATTTTTCAATTTTATAAGTTGTGATACCACCAGACTTGCAAGTTTGTATCTCAAAACCATAAATTATCTGAATGTGGTATCTATACATACTTTGAAATAGCGAACTTTTTCAATTGAATACTACGTAATACAAGTACTAGCGTCAAAAATCAAAATGCTGAAACAGTTGAATAAGATAAAAGCAGCTTGCATTCTTGCAAATGCACAATGACAGCTGCAACAGCAACACTATACTGAAATGATAAATATTTCATTGTTTTCTAGAACAAATCGTTGCGTCATTTGCGCAAGGATATACGAAACTTAGACAGGTTAAGGTCATGTAATAAACCTTCAAAACACTTTCGAATTGTTTACAAATCACCGCTGGGTTTGGCAAGAATATAGAAAGATGAGTCATCGAATATGAAACTTGATATTCAATCAAAAGTGATGCCCATCAAAAGTGTGTGACCGTGACGATTTTCGATTTTTTGAAGAATAGGAAATTTATCTTTAAAGTTTGATTTAGATTAAAGAAACTGACAAATATTTCCTGCAAGATACAAAAAATTTCCTGCGAACAACTTTTACAAAAAATTTCCTGGCAGCGGCGCTGTCGGACATTTTCCAGCACTGGGTAGTATGGACTTTGTCTCATGAGCAGTTTCTATTTTTTCCCACCAGGTCGTCGGCGCCAAGATCGTGACCAACTCGAAGGCGCCTGGTGCTCAGTGCTTTGGATTGGTTACCATGTCAACGAGCGAAGAAGCAGCTAAGTGTATCCAGCACCTTCATCGTACTGAAATGCACGGGCGAAATATTACCGTTGACCGGGTGAGTGCATACCACTGATCTTTATATATAAACTGGATAGGGCATTCCCTATGGCCAGCAGTCAAAGTCAAACATTTCCTGCCAGTCGCCGCCATCTTACGTAGTGAAACATATGACGCATTGCGGCCTTAGAACTTGTTTCCAATCCCAAACTTGACTGGCATAAGCAATCTTGACGTCAGCACGGTCAGATTATCCGGGGGTAGGAATATTAAGTACTCTGTGCCGGGGGAGTCGGGAAAGCCGTAAAGCAAACAACAGATGCCGGTTCGTTTAGTTTTCACTGTTTAACAACAAATACAGTCAAAAGATGGCAAGTAGACAACACGAGATATTGTTAAGGCATTAAGATTACTATAAAAGGTACAATTTAAGACTTGGAATTAAATTCTTCGTAATTTTATAGTCTGTATTTCAGTTTATATTATCGTGAAGTTTCTTCGTTGTCGGCACTGAAGAAAAACAACGAAATTTAAAGGTTTTACAGCTCAATAACAGAAACAAATGCAAGAAATTAGCGTCTTAAACCTCATTGAGTACTTCTTGTGTCCTTACATTCGTTTAAATTTTCTTAAAATAACTCTTTTTGTCTTTTTTCAATCTACGAAATCTTATGAACTTTAGTGGCGGCCATCTTAGGTAGTGGTCACGTCATCATAGCTGGCACGCTAAATTCGGCCACATGTGGGTATTTTACATCATAATTCGCAATCTTCCATGGATTCTCCTGAGCACAATTTCAAGATATCTTGACGTTCCAAAATTTCATAATAAATAAATTGGACTTTTTATTGTCGAAGTTGATAACCGCTTACCAGAAGTGACGTCAAAAAGGAACGAACAGTGTGAAGAAGACTACGCATCTCTTTTGCACTTAATTCTCTTCGTTATTGTGTAAATAGAAGAAATAATGAAAAAGACGTAATTCTATTGTAGAAACTTTTTAATTTTGTTTTCATGTAGGCAAAGGGAGACCGCTTACCAACAGGATCGGCTGCAGCAGCCAAAAAGCCTGCTGTTAAGAAAGATCCGAAATCCAGTAAGTGTCATTCTCGTTCCCAGGCCATCGCCTACTGCAGCGTTGAGTCACGATCACAATCTCGTTCCCAGAGCCCACGTCCCCCACCCGGGAAACGAGAGACTCTGGGATAATCCGTTTCAAATCACAGGATTCTTGTTATTCCGGTTGAGGTACGCATGCGTAAATATTCGGATAGTATCTGGATAGTATGTTCTCCTTGTTTGACTTTTCCCCAAACAAGTCAATGGGATTGCTGGCGAAGCTCGAATTACAGCATCTACACGCATACGGCGAAGATATCGATCGTGGCAACGTCTTCACTGGAGTCTTGTCGTCCGACATCTTTGTTATTTTGGTTTTATTAATTCTACTTCCGGTCACTTCAGACCAACTCATGCTCACTATTCAGAGTCTCTCGTTTCCCGGGTGGGGAACGTGGGCTCTGGGAACGAGATTGTCACGATCGGAAATTGCGGCTGTCGACTGGGACCTAATCCAGGCTGACCTGGATTAGCTACGCATGCGTAGAACGAATATCTTGCGTGTAAACGTCATCAATACACGCGAGACCAAGCGAGGCTGGCGCGAGATGAATAAGGAGCGAAGGAGCGTTGTGGTACATGTGGGTTCATACGATAAAATTAGGAAGATAAAGGAAAATAATGGATCCGTTGAAGAGGATACTAGGGATATTGTAGGATATCAAGCATTTGCTGACTTGAAATCAAATATGGCGGGAAAATTAGACGAAGAACAAGGTGCGATCTAGTATCGTAAACTTCCATGTTAAATGACTAAAATCTGTTGTTTGTTGGCCGTTTACTACTCCCAAAAGAAGTCGGGTTGTTTTTTTGGCAGAGGTGTGTACCCAACTGACTTTTAAAATGGATTTTAAAGTTCGAATCGGTCGTGGCAAGTATACTTGACGACTGACGAAGTGACGAGTTGACATAAAACAAACCCAATCAATTTTAGGGAAGCACGGGTGGCGTGTGCTGTTAGCGCGCTGCCTCTCACCTAAAAGTTAAGCCCGGTTAGACGGGGTTAGTACTTGGATGGGTGACCGCTTGGGAATAACCCCGTTGTCGGGCTTGGACTCGTGTGAGTAGAGTTGTAGTTGATCTCTCCTGTGCTTCGAGGGTTTTTCGCCGGGTTCTCCGGTTTTCCTCCCTCCATAAAATCAACACCAACATCTTAGCTGTGATCCGTGGTCTGAACTGTATCGTTGGCGGCTGCTTGGAGCGCCTTTGATATGCCTCGACACGGCCACGTTGATCTGCGTCCTTCGCAATTCAGCCACTGGCTGCAAGTAAGGATGATTAGCCACCAGTCCTTTATCCTTTATCCTTTTTAACTATGGAGGGTGAATAAAGATCTCAACTATCAGATAACTTTGATTGATTTTTTCTTTGTCTTGATTTTGTTTTTGGCTATATATGGACAGTTCACTTGTTATTGTTTTGCGTGTGTGTGCGTGAATTTAGTAAATTTCATCAAGCTCGGCCGACAACTCACTTGAGCCAGCACCGTGAAAGTGGTCGATTTTCTATGCGATTCTCGATCGTGGCTTTTGAAGGGCCTCAATATTCTTTTATGTGCATCTAAATGCTACGCATTTTGTGATTGGTCAATTTCGTTAAAAGAAGGCTTTTCATTGGCTTATCGCCAGAGGTTTCTAGCGGATAGTAACTCCTGCGATAGCCAATGAAATTGAAGGATTTGTAATAGAAACTTGTAAATTTATACTAAATGGCGTTATTTTAGGCGATCCTTAATTGGGGTGATGTCATCATGGACATGTTTATATTATACTGTAAGCCTTGTGTTGTTCTTTGCAACAGCTCCTGCGAAACCGAAGGATGACAAAGGAAAAGAGAAAGGCAAGTCTGCTGACAAAAAACCAGCGGACAAAGACAAAAGTGACAAAACAGCCACGTCGAAACCTGCTGCAAAAACCACGACCAAGACCGGTGAGTTTTGGATACTCCAGACTTAGTAATTTCTATGCTCTTTCTTTTCCTTCCCTCCTTCTTTCCTTCCTTCCTTCTTCCCTTCTTTCTTTCCTTCCTTCCTTCTTTCCTTCCTTCTTTCCTTCCTTCCTTTCCTTCCTTCCTTCTTTCCTTCCTTTCTTTCCTCATTCCTTCCTTCTTTCCTTCCTTCCTTCTTTCCTTCCTTCTTTCCTTCCTTACTTCTTTCTTTCCTTACTTCTTTCTTTCCTTCCTTCTTTCCTTCCTTCTTTCCTTCTTTCTTTCCTTCCTTCTTTCCTTCCTTCTTTCCTTCCTTCTTTCCTTCCTTCTTTCTTTCCTCATTCCTTCCTTCTTTCCTTCCTTCCTTCTTTCCTTCCTTCTTTCTTTCCTCATTCCTTCCTTCTTTCCTTCCTTCCTTCTTTCCTTCCTTCTTTCCTTCCTTACTTCTTTCCTTCCTTCTTTCCTTCCTTCTTTCTTTCCTCATTCCTTCCTTCTTTCCTTCCTTCCTTCTTTCCTTCCTTACTTCTTTCCTTTCTTACTTCTTTCTTTCCTTCCTTCTTTCTTTCCTTCCTTCTTTCCTTCCTTCTTTCCTTCCTTTTTTCCTTCCTTCCCTCCCTCCCTTCCATTTCCCTCCCTTCCATTTCCCTTCCCTTCTTTCCTACTTCATTCTATCACAGACCCCCTTTCATATCTTTTTCCGTTTCTTTTGCCTGATTCGTTTCTGTTCTTCTCTCTACTCCTGTTCTTGCTCATAGTTTACTTTAACTAAACCTATTCTCATCCACAACTTGTTAAAGCAGTTACTAACTGATTTTGATGTCTCCTATTCCGAGCAGTTCTTTTCAATCTGTTGTCACCAGCGCCTACTCCGTGTTAAGCTTTATATTCTTCTTCTATATTGCACAACGCAATGACACAAGCCCCGCTCAGAGTCTCAGACCAGCCTTTTGACATTCCCTTATACCTCCCCCCCTGGCG
The DNA here is from genome assembly GCA_035771165.1 of Paragorgia papillata. Classification (NCBI taxonomy): domain Eukaryota; kingdom Metazoa; phylum Cnidaria; class Anthozoa; order Scleralcyonacea; family Coralliidae; genus Paragorgia; species Paragorgia papillata. The sequence goes on along the minus strand of JAWNZC010000122.1, from coordinate 429,946 downwards.
ATAGTAGCGTAATTACGACACGCGTGTTAAAACAATAAGCTTCGCTAGCTAAACTGACTTGGCATACGACCAGTCGGCACGCTCTTCCCTAAACGCCTAAATACGGCCAGCGCGAGCACCTCCGAACGAATTCCTGAATAACATCACGTCATTTTAAACGAAGCCATTTCAAACATAATGAAAGCTAACATCAATAACTATTTAATCATACTAATAAAGCAAATCATTTCCCCAATAATATGTGGTATCCCAAGAAAATACGCATAATCCCTGGTTAGACCAGATCTTCAACTAAATCCTGTACACACTTCAACTCCACTACATGACTTCAGTCCAGATCTGAAGAACTGATAAGACTACGAGCGAATGGGGTTTTGTCTGAAGACCAAGTACGCATATCGGGCATTATTCCGAAGTAACTAAGGTACAAGTGTTAAAGATTGGATGGTAAGAATGAAATCGACCCAAATAAAGCGATATTTGACAAACATGTACGACTACCCGTTTGGCTCAAGCGTTGGTCTGCTGCATTTTCCTATATGAAAAGAAGAGCTATTGAAACACCTTTTCAGGCTGCTGTCTTGTACTTAGCGAACTGATCAAGAACAAGACGCATGCGTAGGCGTTTTTCCCGGACTGGAGGAATTTGTTTTGGAAGACTACTTAGATTGTCTTCATATGCGTGATATACGTATTTTACGAACAAAGTTAAACAAAACAAAGATACTTGCTTTAGTTGGCTGAATAAATCTTGAAATCTAGCGGAGCAGAAGAAATTCCAATTAAGATGTCGGTCGACGTACATGCGAGTGACGCACCACCAAAGAACATTGGGTCAAGGATTGCGCAAGAATGCTGAATTGCGACGCAGACAGGCCCACCACTGGGACCCCGAGTAATCAAGTGTCGGCCTGCGATGAGACAGCAACATCACAATTTGTTGTTGTTGTTGTTGTTAAACGACTTGGCCAAGAAAGAATTGGGCGCGCGTAAAATTCTAATCCCGTAGCCGGTTAATTTAGCACAGGGAGATGTCTGTGTGCGTTTTCCGTCTTGTATGCTTAATATATTTGTGTTTTGTTAACGAATACAACAGGGAAAGAAAGCGGTGCGAAGGGCGAGAAGGGAAAATCCGAAAGTGCGTCTAAAGCGTCGACCCGGAGCGCGAGCAGCGATAAAAAGGACAGCAAGGATGCCAAGAAGACCTCGACGACCCGACGTGCAAGTCCGAAGGGGGCCGACGCGAAGACGGACAAGCCTTTGAAGTCCTTGGATGACGTCAGACGAGAACGCAGAGAGCGGCAGATTCGTGAGAGAAGAGAACGTGAGCGACGAGACCGCGTGCGCAGAGAACGTGAGCGAATCGCACGCGAGAAAGCTATGGAGCGTGAGCGAGAGAGGATCCGACAACGCGAGAGAGAACGCCGTCGTCTTCAGATTTTGCGTGAGCGAGAAGAACGCGAACGACAAGAACGGTTGCGGTTGGAACGCGAACGGCAACGACAGCGCGAACTGGAAAGACAGCGAGAACGCGAGAGACAAGAACGGGAACGCGAAAGACTACTGCAGGAGCGACGATTGCGCGAAGACCGTGAGAGACTGGAAAGAGAGCGCGAGAGACTGGAACGAGAACGGTTGCAGAGGATCGAACGCGAGAGACTGGAACGACAACGGTTAGAAGAACGCCGCGGTGTGAAGAGGCCAGCGGATACCTATGTGAGAGACAGATCGCCGACCCGTGGTCCTGGGTATTGGCAAGACACGAAGCGGCCAGCACCTGAGAGAAATGCCGAAGGCAGGGACTTCTTCGGTGGGCTGTCCGGTCGCGGCCGCGGTGCTCGGGATGCTCCCGAAACGCGTCCGGTTGCGACACGAGAACGTCGCGGTGATCCACGTCCTGGTCACTCTTTGCCGAAGCGTGACGAACCTGCCCGTGACGAACATCGTCGAGTGGAACGAGAGCGTGCTCCTGCCAGCCGATCCAACCGTGAACCTCCCCGCGAGCGTGAGTCCCGTGACAGAAGATCGAGTTGGGAGAGTCCCACTTCACTGGAGAACCCTAGTGATCCGCAGAAAGGACTGTCTTTGTTGCTTCAACGAGCTGGAGTGAGCGGAATCTTGGGAGACTTCAGTGGCCGCTCTAGTGGTAGTCTAGCCAAACCATTGGTGCCGTCGGGGGTTGGTAACTCCGTGAGCCGCGAGAGACCCGCAGAGAGTTGGAACGGGCGAGCAAGTGCGCATTCCCGCCCACTGATGTCGCAGTCGTTGTCCCAGGCACCCGCCAATCCTGGAACGCGTGTCGGAAGACCAGCGGTGATAAGTGACGGCGGGCGCAGTTGGCCGACGTCTGCTGAAAAAGACCGGGACCGAGCCCGGGAACGTGACCGTGGAGTGGCCACGCGGGAGATAACCCGCTCTGCATGGAGCGGTTCCACTAACCCATCCAGCCTGATGCCTTCAGCGCATTCCTTGGGGCACGACCGATCACGTCAGGTGGTCCCGCCAAGCCGTACCTCCCTGCCACCGAGGATGGTGAGTCAGCATTCCGCTGGACAGCCGATTGGCGTCGCTGGCGCGTTAATGGTTAGTCGTCGGGCCGTTCCGATATCTGGCCGAAGCGATCCGTTCCGACCTGGAATGGCTGGCGTGACACGCAGTGGTACCATGCGACGTTATTAAAAGAATCTTACACCAAAGCGAGAAGCTCGAGATGTTGTTTTTTTACAGAACACTATCACCGAACAACGTGAACAGAAGAAGTTGCTTCTCTAAGCATAGATTTAAACAACAATCATGGAACTTTGACTTCTTTTTTGGTATAACTTTCTTCTTTTTTTTTTTTGACATCCAATGCACAGATATTGGCTTTGTAATTGTGTCCTGTATAATTTTAATCAAATTGCCTTTAATACTTGGTCATTTTAGATTTTAACTGATTTTAAGCACCCAATGCTGACTCTAAGTTAGAAGATTATTAGAAGTGTTGTGACCATATAAATAGCTAAAGCTTCTGTCCCTTTGCTTTTACGTATAACCTAATGTTCTTGGTAATTATACCTTGATTATCTAATGGTTTTTGTGTAACTATTTATCAGTATGGTAGTAAAACGACTGGATAGGAAACGTGATGGCGTGCGTATGACAACTTGGTTGAAATTGTCGAGTTTGAAAAGACCATGGAGCTCAGTCGGTAGGGCGTAGGACTAGTGAACCGAAGGTCGCGGGTTCGAATCACTGATCTTTATATAAACTGGATAGGCCGGCCATTCCCTATGACCAGCAGTCAAACATTTCGTGGCAGTCGCCGCCATCTTACGTAGTGGAACATATGACGCATTGCGGCCTTAGAATCCCAAAGTTGACTAGCATAAGCAATCTTGACGTCAGCACGGCCAGATTATCCGGGGGGAGGAATATTAATTACTCTGTGCCGGGGGAGTCGGAAAAGCCGTAAAGCCAACAACAGATGCCGGTCCATTTAGTTTTCACTGTTTAACAACAAATACAGTCAAAAGATGGCAAGTACACAACACCAAATATTGTTAAGGCATTAAAATTACTATAAAAGGAACAATTTAAGACTTGGAATTGAATTCTTCGTAGATTTTATAGTCTGTTTTTCAGTTTATATTATCGTGAAGTTTCTTCGTTTTCGGCAGACTCGGCACTGAAGAAAAACAACGAAATTTAAAGGTTTTACAGCTCAGTAACAGAAACAAATACAAGAAATTAGCGTCTTAAACCTTATTAAGTACTTCTTGTGACCTTACATGCGTTTAAATGTTCTTAAAATAATTCTTTTTGTCTGTTTTCAATCTACGAAAGCTTATGAACTTCAGTGGCAGCCATCTTGGGTAGTGGTCACGTCATCATACAACTGGCACGCTAAATCCGGCCTCATGCCCCATCCAGTTTTATTGAGATCAGTGGTTCGAATCTCAGCCAATGGTTCGTCACTTGGAGTAGCACTTAATATCATTATTCTCCACCATGAGTTCGCTGTCCCAGTCCCACAATAATTGTCCGTATACTAGATTCAAACGTTTAGCACTAATACGGCTTATAATGATAATCGAACTGCCTGTAAATACAACAAAGCCACATAGGATAAAATGCTCGTCTATTACGCATTTTAAAAGAAAATGGCATGGTTTACTAGTTAAAATATCGCAAAACAAGCAAAACAAAGTACTAATTTGCGACGCTTTTTTTTTTCGAAACAACACAGAAAACATCAAAACAAAGATCAACAACGTTTACCTCGAACATTCGATTGTGGCTTAGGCAGGTTTGTAAGGCGATAAATCATTTGAAATGTCAACATTATAGTTATCTGTGTGTGGAAATATGAAGAAAAGATCACTTGAAAACCTCAGTAAAACGAGCATTCTCACGCCATTCTTGACATCACAATTTTCAACTACGTTTCAAATCATTTGAAAACTGGTAAAATGCGATTTAACCAATCAAAGGGCTCAAAACGTCCCACGTGACTACGTCTCCTATCCATTCTCTTTACAATCCATGATATCAGGCAATTGCCAAATATATTGTCTTAAATAGATCAAAGTGTAAACCCATGCATGCAAATAGTTTGTAATGTATTCATTAGTAATCGTTCGTCGTCTCCCGATTTGAAGAAAAATGTGCGAAATTTTAGCAAGATCACGGAGGAAGTCAAATTGGTGTTTATTGATATTGAATTTCTTATCCAAAGTCGAGACACAGTGGTTATCCAGTCAGCCCTGGTGTCTGCTATAGTCCTAATGGCGTTCTTGTACTACTCCAACGTGAAAGAATGTGTTGGCGAGTGAATCACGACAAGTCCCGGTGAAGTCGCCGACTCATTCCTGCTCTAACAGAAGTTGTAAGTAACATTTTAACTAAAGATTACAGCACCACGCACAGTTGAAATCTCATCGCGTAATAGTTTTTTTGCAATACAGCCATTTTTAGCGCAGCATTGAACAACGAAAATATTAAAGAGAGCTGCGCGTAAAGATCATTTCAAGTTGTGCGTTTTAGGGTTAACCATATTTTTCAGGTTCTTGGATGCCTTGGCCACTGCCAACGTCTAGAAATATACAGGTAGGATGTATACCAAACATGGCCTTATTCAACGTCAGGTTATTCTGCTGGTTCTTTGTTTCAATTGTCCAACCCTCGTTCGTCGACAAGTTTCCTTGCAGCAGAAGTAAAGCAGAAGACATGCGTGGAACAATTTCTTCACACCACGACTGTATGAAGCGAGTGTCTTACTCAGCGTCGAGCGTGCCTGGAGTTGAGAGGTGGAAATGAGCTCAAAAAACCCTAACCTTCCCCTAACCCTAATATGGGAGCTAATTGACAATGTGGTTGGTTACTTTTAACACTTTGAGGCCTGGACCTCTCCCTGTGCTGAATAAAATCGTCTGGCGTTAGCCAGAATAAAATACTAAAGACTCGTCTTCAGGCTTCAAAGTGTTAAAGAGATCGGTTTTAACACTTTGAGGCCTGGACCTCTCCCTGTGCTGAATAAAATCGTCTGGCGTCAGCCAGAATAAAATACTAAAGACTCGTCTTCAGGCTTCAAAGTGTTAAAGGGCCTTCGCTCGAAACGTTAGAAACTATACGTTCAATAATTTCGGCAGTACTCAAAACTTACTATATTTTGATTTGTATTTCAACACTGCCTACGCAGCACACTACTTTTATTTCACTGTTTATAAACAAAGTAAAATAGTCTAGCCATCCGTATAGATTGCCAGGCAAACTAGGTTTTCGAGCCCTTTGTAAAATCTTTGATTGTAATGCTGTACGAATTGCCAATGAAAATCTCAAGATTGTGAAGGCTTTGTACGTATTCTAACACGGAATTAACTGGCAGTAGATCATTTTGGTATTAAGCAATGTGTATATAATAAGTAATTTTCTGGCACTTGGCATGAACATCTTGGACCTATTCACCAATAGCGGCACCATCTTGAATTCGCAATGCATTGTGGTCTAACCAGGCTAACAAGCTCAATTAAGACAATGAGGTAAATTTATCTTTATAAATACTTTCGTGGCAACAATGACTAAATATGAACGTTGTAATATTAGTGAAAGTAAAATAATGCTTGGACATATATGGATACATTTGTTATGAATCTATCCTTATACGTCCCGGAAGCACGCGCTGCCTCTCACCAAAAGTTAAGCCCGGTTAGACGGGGTTAGTACTTGGATGGGTGACCGCTTGGGAATGACCCCGTTGTCGAGCTGGAAACTAATGTGAGTGTAGAGTTGTAGTTGATCTCTCCTGCGCTTCGAGGGTTTTTCGCCGGGTTCTCCGGTTTTCCTCCCACCGCAAAACCAACACTTACATCATGGTAGTCGTGTTCAATTGGGGCATTTCGCTCTGTTTGACCACCAGTTGCTATAGGCAATAAAGTTAATAAATCTAAAATCTAAATCTAATTGTTGCTTTTACCAATATCACAACGATTAAATAAATCACCTTTTTAATTAAGCTTGTTATACCCTAGATAGACCACAATGCATTGCGAATTCAAGATGGCGTCGCTGAGTTTGGTTATACGTCCATGTCCTATTTACACGAATTGCCATCCTTAGGTTAGGTTGTGTGTTGGGGTAAGGCTTTCATGAAGTACTTGGGTTATGTAGGACATGGAATTATTACCCTGAGTTTGACGTCGGTGGTGGAAAATGTTGCTTTCGTCTGTACGTTTTAAAATGGTCTGAATGCATCTATAATAATTACAAAACAAACACGGTGGTGGACGTGACGTCGTGTGCAAACGATCGAAAGCTGGTTTCCATATGACGTCCGCCGGCCAACACACCAGTCAACACACGGCCACTTTTCTTTGTCATCTTAATCCCTGTTTACACGGCCAAAATTTAAGCACGCTTAAGTTAAGCGTGCTTAAAATGCGCCACCTTGGTGCGTTTACACGGTCATTTAATAATCCCTTACTAAAACACGTACACCATTATTCAACATGGTGGACGAGCTATATTTTTGGTTTTGGAAGCTTCGTATGGGTAGCGTGCGTCAAAGAACAACGGAAGACATCTGTACACGAGAAAGAGTAATAGCTAAAAGAAAGAAACAAACAAGGAACAAAGAATAGCGAGATGGAAGCTTCTACAGCAGGGGGGAAATGCATTAATGCAAGCGTTTTTCAATCCCGTTGCGTTTACACGGCCAAGTTAAGCGCGATTAACTGATCGTGCTCAGTTTAATCCACCTCAAGAAGCTCTTTTTTTTCGTAATCCGAATCGGTTCGAGTTAGACTTATGGATTCTGTTTACATAGAAAGCCGGCGTGAACTCAATCTCAGGCCGGACTCGTGAAAACGATCTCTAGTAAAAACACTACAACCGAGCTAAAGTCAGTCCGGCGTGAGTTCGGGCCCGTCTCCTGTATAAACACCCCCTAACATCGATATATCTCGGGGGGTGGGGATAACCTTATAAAAGATAAAGGACTGGGGGGGGCTAACTCATCCTTACTTGCAGCCAGCGGCTGAATTGCGAAGGACGCAGATCAACATGGCCGTGTCGAGGCATATCAAAGGCGCTCCAGGCAGCCGCCATATGACACAGTTCAGACCACGGATCACAGCTAAGATGTTAGGTGTTGATTTTACGGAGGGAGGAAAACCGGAGAACCCGGTGAAAAACCCTCGAAGCACAGGAGAGATCAACTACAACTCTACTCACGTGAGTTCCAAGCTCGACAACGGTGTCATTCCCAAGTGTACTAACCGCGCTTAACTTTTTGGTGAGAGGCAGCGCGCTAACAGTACACGTCACCCGTGCTTCCCGAAAGGAAGGATGGGTGGCGTTTACCCCGAGAGTAAGCCCCTACCCCGAGATGACTCGTCTAAGGTGTTGTTGTCCCCCTTCCTCGTTTTACACCCACTCCCGTTAATACATCTATGTACGTAACTTTTCTTTGTTTCTTTTTGTGTTCTTTATTTTAGTAGATTTAAAAGAGTTGCTGTGTGTTAATAGATTATCGCGACTCTGTTGTTCACTTCTGTTCTGCTTTTAATTCTAATCCTCTCTGGTAAGTTCCCAAACTCACCAATAAGTATCTCGTTAAAAAGAACTCGCAACGAGAAAACAAGCACTGTGAGTTGTTTTTAATTAGATGCAAACACTCGCAGCGAGGTGCGAGCTGGTTTTTTCCATGACTGGAAAAAAGCCTTTAGACATAAATCAAAAACTAAGAAAGTCGATAGGCTTGAGTGAAAGTTCATATAAACGACCGTGAGATGGGAAGCAAGCAAGCAAGAAAGAAAGCCCAGCGCCTTTCAAGACTACCTTGCAGATTCAGTCACCTGCGCTAAGCAAAATTGACAATTACATATAGCGTTATTAGTTCTAGCCAGCCACTGACTTATATATAACTGGACTGCGTCCTCCTATATCAATGACTGGCAATGGGTGACCAATCCAAGATGGCGGTTTCTGGTTCTTTCTCCCATAGTAATAACCGCTGATCTTTTTCTCATGAATAAATTTAACTGAATTGATTGACCCGTGGACGCGGCTGAGCCCACAGTCGAGTAAACTAATACAAGCATCCAGAATTTCAGTTTCCGGCCCAATTATGATGCACTATGGGATAGAATCAAAGGTCAAGTGAGCACCAGTTAAGTCAGTGCCATTGTTAACAAAGAATATTTATGAGCCTCGACAAATAAGCAATGGCACTGACTTAATTGGTGCTCACTTGACCTTTGATTCTATCCTATAGTGCATCATAATTGGGCCGGAAACTGAAATTCTTGATGTTTGTATTGGAGTGCGGTCAGCGGCCGCTAACGTTAGAGAAGAAACTCGTATGGGTCGCCATCTTTGTTCGATCACTTTTCGGATGGGACCCGCAGTCCAGTTATATATAGGTCCGTGGTTCCAGCCTGTAAACAGTGCGGACGTTGCCGTTTCTTGTAATACAAATAATAACAGTGTGACGATTAATATATATGCCTGTATATACTGCAATCGATAATGAAAATCTTATGTAGAACGTATTATACAACGTTGTTGAGTCTTGTCGGCCAGCCTCGTTTCCAGGCGCCTAATGTTGCCAATTAGGATGACATTTTATATAAAATTTCACGTTCATTAGTGTTCTTTATATAAAATTTCACGTTAGTTAATATTCATAGTAGTTTTATCAGGTATAAAAGACTTGCACATGATCAAATGCGTGCATATTAGTGGACAATTTGGGTTCATGAATATTAATGAGTTTTTGAAGTGTAATTCAAGAACTTAAACAAGTATTCGAAAATCGTGTAGATTTGAAGATTTAAGAGATTGATTGATTTTCTACGCCTCTTGGCAAGACAGGGCCGCAGAGAGGCGAGGGACGGCGGCAATTTTACCCAAGCTTCCAGCTTGAAAAGGGCGCCTAAAATTTTCGAGACTCGATTTTTTGACGTTAAAAAACGCGAGGGGTCATAAGGACTTTGCGCCCCAGGTCCCGTAAAACCTCTCGGCGGCCGTGCCCGCAAGGATGAACCACAGGAAAGCATAAAAAGAGTACTTAAGCAGGATCCATTTCGCAATCGGTGTGCTCCACTGGAGTTCGACCATTCCTAGCAAGCGACCTCCGCACCAGTCTCTCGCACTGTCTCTCCGTTACTTCGTCCAACGCCGTGATATCGAATGTTTCCCTTTCGTCGTGTTGCCGAGCCGTTCCATGGAAGTTTCCCGCCATTAACTCCCTCACCTCGGGCAGGGTCCTTCTATACGACACCTGTCGTCCGAGGTTGGACACTTCTTCCATCTCGTGACCACCGAACTGGACCCGGATTGTGCGGTTATTGTTGAGCCGTAGTACTAGGTGAAGACGTCTGGCGAGTTGATCCACGGGCACGACTTCGTTTCGTTGATACTCCAAATCGATATGATCGTCGACGTAGCCCATCAGATTCTCGTTTTCAACTTCTTCCCGCGTGCAGTTGATTATCACCTGAAGAATAGTGTATAGTCGGAATCGATAACAAAATATATAATTATTTCTCGGGCTACTGTGGTCTTTATTACACTGAACGTTGAGCATAAAATGTGGGATTGATACTGCATCAATACGCATGCCCAATGCTGTAATGATATCTGCTACTAATTATTCATCTGACTAACTATTCAAACAAGCTTGTAGAAGTCTGTGTATGTGTTCAATGAACCTTTACGTACTTCTCAAGTTTGTTTAATAAACTGCTTTGGAGTCTTATTATTTCATAAAATCCCGTTAAAGTGCCTATGCAATGGTTGGGGATTTTACATATTTAGGATATTTGGAACCTTCTGAGAAGATTTGTAATATATCTTCCTTTTCTAAAATTTCATCTTCGTGGACTTTTTTGCTGTTAAAGTGGACGGAAGTGACGTCAAAAGAGGAATTTGTCTATATAAAACCACTTTGCAGATTCCTCCTTTGACGTCACTTCCGTCAACTTTAACAGCCAAAAAGTCCATGAAGATGAAATTTTAGAAAAGGAAGATATATTACAAATCTTCTCAGAAGGTTCCAAATATCCTAAATATGTAAAATCCCCAACCATTGCATAGGCACTTTAACATTCGACATAACAATGTCCTTCGACACTCGGTAAAGGTTATTTTTTAGAAAACCTTCTTCAATCGTGTTTTAAGTCGGATAAATACCTCGAACGTCGGCTTTAAGCCAGATAAATCCCTCGAGCCGAAATCTGGCTTAAAGCCTCCGTTCTCGGTATTTATCCTATACTTGGTCACTAATCATCTCAAATATTACAACTTGCCAGGTAACTCGCTTTCATATAAACAGAATGTAAAGTTTATCCCGGCAAACTGGGTAACTCGCCTCCATATCAACCGAGGCCCTTTAATATACTGTACCTGTGAGAGATGTTGGGCTTGAACAAGGCTTATGTATTGTCCACCTGTAATATGACTGAGCCCCATGAAGAAATCTCTGTAAGAAGCGAGTGCGGGCTCGCAACCAACACAGTAAAGGATAATGCCCTGGGCTGCCATATCATGACATATGCTAACTGGATCATGCCTGGAAGGACAACCATCCGGTATCCCGTCACCTTCAGTGTCCAGGCCGTGTGGAGGAGCGTCAGCTGTGAAGGTGGAAATAAATTAAACAACACGTTAAGGCTAGTTTCCACTCAGGATAATTGTCCGCAGGATAGGAACGGACAGGAAAGCTTCTTTTGTGTTGAAGTCATTAGTTCCGACCGAGAGCTCACAAGACAAAGAAAACTTTCCTGTCCGTTCCTGTCCTGCGGACAATTTTCCTGAGTGGAAACTAGCCTTTAGAGTGTCTACTGCACGAAAATTAAGTTTGTCTTATTTGAAAGAACACTTAAAATGACAACGTAACATCTTTTGCAGTTTTTCGTTTCCTTGCTTCGTTCTTGAGATATTTCAGTTTGTTTGATATGCATAGGTCACATGTTGTGAAGTACATGTGTATAATGACTTACCCAAGGTTACACAGTCGAACCTCTATTAAGCGGCCACCCTCTATTAAACGGCCACCCTCTATTAAACGGCCACTTGTCAAAACCCCTAAAATATTCCCTGTAATTTACTATAGATTACCCCTCTATTAAACGGCCACCTCTATTAAGCGGCCACAGCCACCTACGAGCGGTCCCAATTGGTATTTCGTATTGTTTTTACCTGTATTAAACGGCCAGCTTAATTTATCTTTGGCACAATTTTTACCGCAAGAGAACCGAAACTAAAACTTGAGCTAAATAAGAGACCATAGACACTTAGTTGCTGTCAGTAAGTACATGTATTTCATTCAACACATGTCACTTGAAACCTCATGCCTCAAGTTTACATGTAATCAAATTCAAAAACATTGTCGGTAATAAAAATATCTGCATGTCCGGTGCAGAGAAACACTGCTCTTTACTTTGCGTCAAATCCCTCCTTGTGCAGGGATTTGGCGTGCTGAAACTCTGCGGAATTTCGCACAGTAACATGGATATGAGGAGCTAGCTCTATCAATTTCAAAGACAAATGACTTGCTTTGCGCTTTGAAACTCAGTGCACCGCAGCGACAGATGCACATTGATAACTATTTTAAGCCAACGTAACTTGCTAGGCTTCCGTATATATGGATCGAACATGTGGCATTTTTGTTATTCGTTTCGTTGCTCCTTTGTTTTATTATTTTTTCGGTTTTTGAAAACTGTTTTGTTAACTACTTTTTGTTTTTTTCAAAGTCTACATGTTACTGTTATCAGTGTTTTAGCGTGGCGTGGGCCCTATTGATGTACCGTGGATTGGTAGTGCCAACTTTTGAATTATCCCACGCAATCTTATGATTGGTTTTGCACGCGTGCTCCGACAAAGCAGAATTTTCCTTTTTTGAAAAGAAAACCGCTTTTTGGTGCTCTTTTGAACGCGCGCCAAACTGACGTTTTGTCTGGCCGATTTACTCCTGATTACAGTCATTACATGCACGGAATGGAATAAATAGCATCTTTTCTCTGTTCTTTCACAATACGATCCTTAGGTTTTGCAAAAATATAACCTGGCGTTAAAGGGTATTGGCAATAAAAATTAAGTTTGTCTCATTTGAAAGAACTCGTCAAATGGTATAAGAAGACCTTTTGTAATTTTTCTGTATCTTTCTTGTGTTTTGAAATATTTCGACCAAAGACAGCGTGCTGTCCACCATCTTGTTGTAATATTGGGTCTAATTAACTAGGAAATTGGTGACGTCACAAGCAGGGTAAACCTGATGAAACTACTCCGTGGGTGCCCACATTTCCACGGAAGGCTTCTTAAATGTTGTGGGTCAATTTAAAATGGAAATAGCGCAACAAAAAATCGAGTTTCTAGCTCATAATGTCATAAGGTTGGCAAGATAAAAATTTCACTTTACCCTGCTTATGTCGTCACATGCATAATTTTGCATATCGAAAATAATTCCAAGATGGCGGACAGCACGCTGAGTTTGGTCGAAATATTTCCAAAACCAAAACAGATACGGAAAAATTGTAAAAGGTCATCTTATACCATTTGACGAGTTCTTTCAAATGAGATAAACTTAATTTTTATTGCCAATACCCTTTAAGAGAGTTCAACACTCGCGTACGGACCAAATTATCCCTATCCCCCAAGATAACCCGGTCATGTGAACAGGCGCTCACGAGTGTTGTTTCAAATAAGACAGACTTAATTTTCGTCTCGTAGATACTACAAACTTCACATGGAAAAGCATGTGCGATGTACCTGTACATGCAATGCATGTATACGGTATATACTCACCAATCAAGACACATATTTTAGTGGCTTCACGTCTGTAAGTTAACTTGAGTCCAGCAAAGAGCCCATCAGCAACTGCTTCTGGTGCGTCACCTCCACCACTTGCCGACATGCCATCTACCCAACCTAAAGCAATACAAGTGCCGATACATTAAGGCCGTTTATACGAGAGCCGATATGAAGTGTCTGAGAGGGTGTTTTTATATGGAGGCGAGCCGGGTACCCAGTGTGACCAGATATTTTGCAAGGCAATTACTAAATAAGCATGCAAAAAATTACCAAAATGTAGAAAAAATTACTAAATTTCTGCTGTCAACCAAAGTGGTCTGAAAATCAGTAAAACAGCGATGAATGCATGGCTAAATAATAGCTCTATAGTATAATTTATTATTTATACTCTCGACTCAACAAATATTCTTAACCAGAATCCTTTGCGATGCATTAACATAACTGAATAATTAATGTTTACAAAAATTTCCGTTCCACTGTTCACTTTTAGCGGTCTTTCATTGAATAAATATAACTAAATTGGGCCAGGGTGCCAGGCTAAGCTTGGACCAGCAGCTTGCAATTGGGATGTACAGCTTTGCAGGCATGGACCTGCAACTGTTCTCATTGAATTTTTGAATAACAGGTTGTGTCATTATGGCGTATTTGGTTGATAACCAAAATATTACTAACTTTAAGAGAAATTACTAAAAAAATTACCAAAAATTTTCAATTACCAAAAAAGTCCGAAAAATCGCGAAATATTACCAAAAGTAATTAAAATTACCAAATCTGGTCACACTGCGGGTACCTGTGCTAACCACTGATCTCTACTGATATAAACTGGATAGGGCATTCCCTATGGCCAGCAGTCAAACATTTCGTGCCAGTCGCCGCCATCTTACGTAGTGGAACATGACGCATTGCGGCCTTAGAACTTGTACCCAATCCCAAAGTTGACTAGCATAAGCAATCTTGACGTCAGCACGGTCAGATTATCCAGGGGTAGGAATATTAAGTACTCTGTGCCGGGGGAGTCGGGAAAGCCATAAAGCAAACAACAGATGCCGCTTCGTTTAGTTTTCACTGTTTAACAACAAATACAGTCAAAAGATGACAAGTACACAACACGAGATATTGTTAAGGCATTAAGATTACTATAAAAGGTACAATTTAAGACTTGGAATTGAATTCTGCGTAGATTTTAAGTCTGTTTTTCAGTTTATATTATCGTGAAGTTTCTTCGTTGTCGGCACTGAAGAAAAACAACGAAATTTAAAGGTTTTGCAGCTCAGTAATAGAAACAAATACAAGAAATTAGCGTCTTAAACCTTACTAAGTACTTCTTGTGTCATTACATTCGTTTAAATTTTCTTAAAATAACTCTTTTTGTCTGTTTTCAATCTACGAAAGCTATGAACTTCAGTGGCAGCCATCTTGGGTAGTGGTCACGTCATCATACAACTGGCACGCAAAATCCGCCCATCCAGTTTTATTGAGATCAGTGGTGCTAGCCCGCTTTGCAGAGATCGTGCTTGCATGTGCTATGTTAGTTACTGTCACAGAATAGAAATACAACCAGAAGTCCAACTCGCGTCGGAACCTTTGAAGTTTATGTCCTCGCGCATGTCGCCTCGCGCATCTTGATTCCTCGCCATTCTACGCAATCCTGGCAAGTTCCCCCGGCAGTTTGGATCTTCAAAAGAAGGTTAAAACTGCCGGGGGAACTTGCCAGGATGACGTAGGATGGCGTAGGACGTGGCGTAGGATGGCGTCGGATGGTGTAAAATATCGCGCCTGCGCATTGAAGAAATGCGGACAAGTTGTCAGTTGAGTTGGACTTCTGGTTGTATTTCTATTCTGTGGTTACTGTGTTATTAATTAATATACATGAAATATTTCTCAATTTTGATTGGCTGAGAGCAGTGCAAATTTTGGAGCCAATCAAAAACAAAAACTGAAAAGAGCCAATCACGTTCTACAGCGGATTTTGACGGATGGCATTTTCCAATATCGTACCCAGGCTCTTCCTGCGCAAAATAAACAAAGATGGCGGCCAAAACTTGCAATAATGGAGAACAATTCGTTCAAATTGGAAGCTAATTATTCTTTAATATATTTCTAACAAGGAGGCTAAGCCTTCCCCCTCAACATCTCTGAAAATAAGGCCATGGATAGCCTAAAATTTACTAGGCCAGGAGCAGGGTGTGTCAAAATACACTTCAGTGGTGGAAATGGGCATCCACCCTCCCACCTCAATGTCAAAATAGTAATTTTGTTGGAAATATTCATCAAAAACAGTCAAAATCCAACACTTTTTGTGCATTTGTTGGATATTTATGAGATTTGTCGGATATTTATGAGGCTTTGCCCCCCAACCTGAAAAAGTGAATTCCCATCACTGGACACCTCTATTAAGCGGACACCTCTATTAAGCAGACACCTCTATTAAGTGGACACCTCTATTAAGCGGACACCTATATTAATGGACACCTCTATTAAGCAGACACGTCTATTAATGGACACCTCTATTAATGGACACCTCTATTAAGCGGACACCTCTATTAAGCAGACACCTCTATTAAGCGGACACCTCCCGACAATTTTTTTAATAAAACCCTATAGTCATTTATGGATCTAGCTTGATCTGGTAGGGGGTGCTGCATGGGCGGATCTAGAATCTTTGTAACCTTAGTCAAACCATTCCTAGGGGGGTCCAGGGGCATGTCCCCCCGAAAATTTTTTGAAATTTGGGCCTCTGAAATGGCATTTCCTGCATTCTGATGGTACTTTGAAGAAAGATTTAAAAGTTTTAAATCGTGTTTTCAATAGTGCATTTTATCAAACCTGGAAGGTGTCAAGTGGATGTTTTATTATGGATTTTATTAGGGATATCACAAGGAAGCTAGACATTAGAAATGTGATTGACATTGCTTTCAACATTAATAATTTTACAAGGCATGCCGACAATCTAAGGCGACATATAGTCTAACTAATATAATGTTGCTATTTTCTGTAAAAGTTGGTCCCAATGTATTGCAAACTTTTTTCTATTTCATGTTTTGTTATATTTTGAACTACAGTATTAAATAAATATGTGGGTTAAATAAATTTATAAGTCAAACAGTGCTGTAGTAATTGTTTTACAGTGAAACCAACTATTACCCAGGGAAAAGTGTTTATATGGGGAAAGGTTTATCCTGCTTTGCCGAGATCCTGGCTGCCAGTGTCGAGTTCTCGCCAAGGCGAGTTACCCGTCTGTCTCATATATACACTGCAGTGGGAAAAACAGTGTTTGTTCTACCGACCGGGAACTCGCCATGTGCTGAGGAACTCGCCATAAAAACAGGCCCTAAGTGGAACCTATGGTGGAACTAAAAATTTCCAACAAAATAAGAGTTGGACAGTTGGCGGATATACTTAGCTAAATGCCTGAATATGTAGATCATTTTAGATTTGCATAGTATGACCCGAGCAGTAGCGAAGCTAACTATGGCAACTAAGGGGGCGATTACATGGACCGGGCTGGCCCGGTTAACCGGGCTAGCCCGGTTAACCGGGCTAGCCCGCTTTATATATAAAACACATGTTGTTTTAACATTTCGATTACATGGCAAGCGGGCTAGCCCGGTTTGCCGGGATCCCGGTTGTCGCAACCGGGCTAGCCCGGTTAACCGGGATGAAAATGTCCATGTAATCGTTTTCAGCCCGGCAAACCGGGCTGAAAAACTGTTGAACTCGCTTCGATACGCGTTCGTTTGCTTGACTGTGTGAATAAATAGTGCTGAAAGGAACTGAAATAGAACATCAACGTTGTTTGTGTGTTTTGTGATCAAAGCGAAGATTTAATAAATTAATTAGTCTTCGTGAAGACGCTTTCCTGGGTTAGCTAAGACTTTAACAATCTTTTTATTAACGATGGGTTTACAAAATAAATAATAGACTAATTAGTGTAAAACTGAAGTAAAACTAACGTAGCTTTGCCCTTATTTACTTGATAATTGCGAATTTCGGCCTGAAATCATCCCGGCTTACCGGGCAAGCCCGCTCCATGTAATCGTTTTGTAAACTCATCCCGGTTAACCGGGCTAGCCCGGTCCATGTAATCGCCCCCTAAGTAGCACTTGGGCGTTTTTACGCGTGTAATCGAATACAGACAACCATTCTAATTGAGCTTCCGCCTTCTAATTTCTAAATTTATGTATTTTTTAAAACTATAATCTTTGTCGTTATCTTTATCACACAAGCCATACACAACTCGTAGAAATACAGCACACGAGCTATCTTTATATAATTCAATAGCCTACCTTTCATTTCCGTCACCGATGTAGTAAAATCATGAATCTTTGTAACGAAGCTTGAGTCCTGTGGCGGATGGTCTCGATATTCAACTAACGCGAGCCGAACATCGAATGCCTTTCGTGAAATAGTATCGGCGATGTTAGAAACATGTCTTTGAGCTTGATGAATGTAGGAGCCCATAGAACCAGTGCAGTCGACGACAAAAGCAAGATCGACCTTTTGGGAATCGTGACGAGGACTCCATCTATCCAGTGATGCAGTCGCCATTTTGAAATTTGGTGGGCCAACCTGACGCTAGCCTGCGCGAACGGGCGGCAACACAGCCCGACACTCGCGTCGGAACCTTTGAAGTTTATGTCCTCGCGCATGTCGCCTCGCGCATCTTGATTCCTCGCCATCCTACGCCTCGAGGTATCATCGGTTACAAAATATGAAGCTTAACCATCTAATATAACCATCCCACATGCGGGATGTTAATCTTGAACACATAAAGTTAAAAATCCTAGAGGGGTGCTGTGGTCGGGGTCTGAGAGGAGTTTCCGGGGTTAAAAGGTTGTCCAATCAGATGGTGGTTTTAATGTTGGTTAAGCTTCATAATTTGAAGGTAATGATACCTCCGCCAGCATAACACCGGTCGGCGTTAGATCATATTGAGTTAACGTACAGTGACGTCAGAATTTTTATAGCAGCGGAAGTATTGAGATACGATACTTTGGAGTTCAACTTGCACTTCAAAAATGGCGCAGGAAGGCAAGCCGATTTCTCATGCCTAATATACTGTATGTTAAAAGTAATTTAATTGTCAAGTCCGTCAAGATACGTCTCAAAATACGCGTATACTCTTTCACTGGTTGATCAATTGTTCGAAAGAAGATTGACAAACAAAATAATGTCTGATGACAAGCAGAAAGCCGAAGCCAGAAGGTGGAATACTGGAACTGGAAGAACGCAGACAAACGGTAGCAAACCGCGTTTCATTTTTTTTGTACACCTCGCACATGGGATTGTGGTCATTACTGTCCGTAGTAATTTCGCAATTGGTAATTTCGGTGATTTGCATCTTTATGAATTATTAAACAGTTGAGTCTACTTACCAAAATTCGATTCCTTGTAAACGCATCGCCATCCGGTGCAAGTTTCTTTCTTAAAATCTTCGAAAGTATTGAGTAATTCCTCCCTCGAATGAAACAATAACTGCCCTTCGCTGTCATCCACCGCCTCCATTCTTGGTTTTTATTTTCCCACAACTTACCGCCATAATATGAAAGTTCTGACATCATTAATCTAGTGCTAATCCAGCATCATGCATGATACTTCCGCTCCTGTAAAATTCTTACGTCACTGTACGTTAACTCAATATGATCTAACGCCGACCCATAACACCGCGGAAAAACGTCTGCGCATGCGCGTGATTCGAGCACAATGCACGCGTCAAATTTGTTCTCAAAGATGGCAGTTGAGGAAGTTTACTCGGTTTGTGTGTGAATTTGGCGTTTGCCTTGTGTTTTGTTGGATAACTTTTTTTGCGTAGCATGCATAATTTTTGCGTTGACTATATTTAAGGGTAATGATTTACTCTACAATTTAAGCGTGTGCAAATGCTTAACTCTTTAATAGTTTGCTTAACTTTTGTGTCTTAAGTTCGGTATTCGACAATTTTTCAAGAAATGTTTCTTTTTAGATTTTAAATGTTAGAAAACTTTTTATTAATGTCCAAACTACCCGTCTAGTGTATTTTTTTGTTTGTTTCACTTACCTTGAATAATTAAAAGCCATGGGATTTAAATTCCCCGCCATTTTTTCTAGTAAACGCGCATGCGCAGACGTTTTTCCGCGGTGTTCGCCAGCATAGTCTCTCGTTATGTATGATGATATATGACATACAACCAAACACAGTTCTATGATGTATTGCATCATACGCGTGTTTTTTTGTACTAATTCCCTACCTATACAATGAAATATCGATTTGAAACGGATTATCCCAGAGTCTCTCGTTTCCCAGAGCCCACGTTCCCCTTACCCAGCAGGCGGGAAACGAGAGGCTCTGGGATAATCCGTTCACGCCATCACAGGATTCATGTTATCCGGAAGAAGAGTTATATAGAGTTCACTGTGTTCATCAACCAATGAAATATCGATGTGAAACGGATTATCCCAGAGTCTCTCGTTTCCCGGGTGGGGAACGTGGGCTCTGGGAACGAGATTGGGATATGGCATTATGGCAGAAAGGGGTGGGGACGGGAAACTAAAGTCCCATTTGGAGTGGCCTTAGTCTAATTACGTCGTCTAATTACTGAAAAGCAAGCTGAGTAGGCAAGGAGACACACACAGATTACTTTACAGGTACTACACTTTAAATTTATAGCGCCTTATATATATATAATGCTCTGCATATGGTTGAGACCGAACACAAAGTCTGGGTTAGGAGTAGCGACACTAGCTAACGTGCTTCTAAAACTCGCATAAACTGTTTAATACGTTGAAGCCTGACGACGAGTCTTTCAGGTTTATTCTGGCTAACGCCAGACGATTTTATTCAGTACAGGGAGAGGTCCAGGCCTCAAAGTGTTAAGTTTAGATGCAAATGAATTTTAACATGGACTCAAATCTCTTTTAGCAGCCGGTAGCCCCTAAGGGGCCGATCACATGAGCCGGGCTAGCTCGGTTAACTGGGCTGACTCCCATCACGAAATTCTTTCCTCGGCCGCAAAAGGAGATTTTAATCAACGTTAGGATTCGTTTACATCTAAGCTAAACCAATTCTTCTTTGTAAATTTAGTTTATGCGAGTTTCAAAAGCACAGTACGATCCTAATCAATCGCGTGCGCCTTGCTAGTAGAGCTCGGTTAACCGCGGGTAATTATCTAATATAATCGCTTATGTTGGAAGGTAGTTTCTTATAGAGGGTGTTTATATGGCGGCGAGCCAACCCAGGTACCCAATTAAGCTTAGCCCGCTTTGCCAAGATGATTTTCATTGCGTTTACATGATAAGGGCTAGCTCGCCGAGCCGAGCTGACTTGCTTGTCGCGTGCATGTATACGAAGCTTTTAGTGCCACGGCAAGCCATGCGTGAAAAGAAACAGAGAACGTAGGAGTCTAACGTTACGAGCGAAGTCCTTTCGTCAGAGAGAAACGATGATCACGTACGTTTCTCTCTGACGAAGGGCCTTCGCTCGAAACGTTATACTACTATACGTCATCTGTTTCGGCAGTATAATATTTTGATGTAATATATCATACACGGGGAGGAGTGTTTCATCAGGATATCCAAACACCGAGACGTTTGTTGAAAGCCGAGGTTTTTGAACAAACTTCGAGGTGTTTGGATATCCTAATGAAAAACTCCTCCGAGTGTATGATATAGCATCTCAAACAAATCAGTATTTTAAGAGAAAATCAAGATGAAAGTTTGCTTAATTTATGTAATTTCTTCCTCCGATATCCAAACCACCGCGACACGGTACTGATTTCCTTTGTTTTCTTCATGAATTATTAATGATTTAAGATTGTTGTTTCAACACTGCCTTCGCAGCACGCTATTTTTATTTCACTAATGAGTTTAATAGATGTCGTGGTCCACTACTCTCATGGCATGCAACCCAATGCGTGTCATCGATCGAAAATTACTCTGCTTCGTAGCAGTGAAACGTGCTAAACTGTCGACAACAGTTTCGATAACGAAATACTAACGCAGTAGCCTGGCTACGTCCACAGGAATCCGGATTTTTTTCAAAACGCAACTTCTTTGTTACGGATCGTCCACTGAGTGTCCACACGTAAACGATGAAGTAATATATCATACACATGCAAGAAGCCGTTTATTATCTGATTTGAAATCACCAAGAAGTGTGTTGAATAACGAGGCGATAGCCGATTTTTTAACTCACTTCGAGGTGTTATAATAAACGGCTTTCGAGTGTACGGTATAGCTTCTCAAACAAATCAGTATTTAAAGAGAAATTTGAGGTAAAACTTGTCTTAATTTATGCGAAGACGGTCTCTGGAACTTTTTGAAAACGCCGTTTAATTACTGTTCTCGTGTGGACGCGAACTTTTTTTGAAAAAGGAAAACGGATAATCCGATCCGAAACGTTATATAAAAGTAGCGTGTAGACTTGGATCAATCGTGACAAGCATGCAACAAAATAAGTCACTTTTGGGTTTCCGGTTCATTGTAAGCCCCGCATAGACGACCAAGTTTTTCTTGACAAGTTCCTTGGTAACTTTCCTTGCTCGTGTGTACGATGAACACGTTTTTTTCAAACAATTTTCCTTGACAAGTTATAATTGCTCGTGTGTACGGTTGGACAAGTTTTCCTTGACAGTAATGATCGCGTATTAAGCTTCGGAGATGAGTTGTCAAGTTTTCCTTGACGACTATACACACGAACAAATTTCCTTGTTAGTTAGTTAGTTAGTTAGTTAGTTAGTTAGTTAGTTAGTTAGTTAGTTAGTTAGTTAGTTAGTTAGTTAGTTAGTTAGTTAGTTAGTTAGTTAGTTAGTTAGTTAGTTAGTTAGTTAGTTAGTTAGTTAGTTAGTTAGTTAGTTAGTAACAATATTTATTCAGGAAGTCCACTCACAAAAGTGATTTTCAGTGGAGCCCTGCATAGGTAAAACATATACATACATATTTATATATAACAGATATAGCAGAAACGGTACGGTATAACAGATATGGAAGAACAATATAAATGAAAGATTACAAAACTAAAAATTAAAGTTTTAAATGTTTCTTAAGTTTAAGTTTAAATAATGAAAAAAGTTCAATGTTCCGAAGTTCTTCTGGTAAAGTGTTCCAGTCTTGAGCACCGTGGTAGGTGAATGACTGTTTCCCCCAGTTCCTGTTGACTCGTTGTAAGTGTAATTTATGTTTGTTTCGGGTGTTGTAATTGTGGATATCAGTAGTGTGTTTGAAATTAAAATCAGAGCTGGCATGACCAGCTTTTGAACAAGGCTCCTTGTCAAGGAAAAACTTGTCAATTTGTGTCGTGCACACGAACAAATAAAACTTGTCAAGGAAAACTTGGTCGTCTGTGCGGGGCTTTAGTAGCGTACTGCGTAGGCGGTTAGATATATACTGCCGAAACGGAGAACGTAGGAATCTAACGTTTCGATTTTATAAAATAAGGTAGGTAGTGGACCTCCATCGGTGTCAATCCGATATATACGTTTCACACTTTCACTCGAAAACTTCTTTCCTAGCTGTTTTAATGGCTTTTGATATTTTTGGCTAGCTTCTCCACTGTTTGTTTATATTAGCTTTGGATAGTGGCTTTTCTCTTGTGTGATTGAGTCACAACATCTCTGAAACGCCTGCACTGCAAGCCACAAGTTCACTTATATTGATGTTCATGTTTATACGATTTATAATTAGTAGAAACGAGTGAGTGAAGTCAAGAAGCTGAATTTGTTGACGACATGGTTTGTAAGTATTTATTTTTTGCAATTTTTTTTAAAGTTTAGCTTAATTAAGATGCGCGAGTTAATACAAATCTCACGAAGCTACAGTAATAATCAAACAAGCTACATTTAATTATACTCAAATTTCATGACATACATTTTAAGGGGCCATACACAAAATACGTGACGCTTCGGGGGTTGGGGAGGGGGGGGGGGGGTGTTGAACAATAGTCGCATAATGTCACAAGGGGGGAGGGGGTATCACAAAGCAGTGTCACGTGACGGAGAGGCTGAAATTAAACATGATATGTTAATGTTAATGAGAATGAGAATTTATTGTAGAGTTGCAAATCCTCATTCTATACCACGAACAATGATATATTGGAGCTAGCATGAAGTATTTACGTGAAAGTGAAGTGATCGCTGACACTCTAGTGGTAATGAGTCTGTGGACACCAATGGCCTTATTGTCAATGAACAAGCAAGGAATGTAGTGATTAATGTAAATAGCGTCGCTATGAGAACGATGAAATAAAGGCTGATCCAGCACAACTCTCGAATTACTGCATATTAATTTGGTGTTGGCCGGGGGGGGGGGGGGGGTTGGCTCAGAGTCACGTAATTTTCGATGGGGGGTAATGCCAACCGTCACAGATTGTCACAGGGGGGTAGGAGGGAGTCAAAAATCGGGAAAAAAGCGTCACGTATTTTGTGTATGGCCCCTTAATGGACCTTTTGTTTCTTGTTGCTTTAGGGAAGAATATTGGATTCGAAATATTTGCGGAAAAGTATGGAAAAGAAGAATTGGAGAAAAGATTGAAAGATGAACTTGTGGTACAATTTAAATATATTATTGATATTCTAGAATTTTTAAGCTTAAAGTGCGCAGTTAGTGCATGATATATATTTGAGATGGTTGCCATATATAACACTGGCATAACTTTGATAAGCTGTTGTCAAACATCAATTGTCAGACAAACAGGCGAGTATGCAGACAAACACACAGACCGACAAACAGACAAACAGACAAACAGACAAACAGACAAACAGACAAACAGACAAACAGACAAACAGACAAACAGACAAACAGACAAACAGACAAACAGACAAACAGACAAACAGACAAACAGACAAACAGACAAACAGACAGACAAACAGACAGACAAACAGACAAACAAGCAAACAAGCAAACAAACAAGCAAACAAGCAAACAAACAAGCAAACAAACAAACAAACAAACAAACAAACAAACAAACAAACAAACAAACAAACAAACAAACAGACAGACAGACAGAAAATCAGACAAACAAACAGACAAACAAACAAACAAACAAACAAACAAACAAACAAACAAACAAACAAACAAACAAACAAACAAACAAACAAACAAACAAACAAACAAACAAACAAACAAACAAACAAACAAACAAACAAACAAACAAACAAACAAACAAACAAACAAACAAACAAACAAACAAACAGACAGACAGACAGACAGACAGACAGACAGACAGACGAACGAACGAACGAACGAACGAACGAACGGACGGACGGACAGACAGACAGACAGACAGACAGACAGACAGCTAGCCTTATATACACATGGTCATTGATTCTATAACAATATATCTATTGTTCTTATGGTGAAATAAAAGTAGCGTGCTGCGTAGGCAGTGTAGAAACAACAATCGAAATATAGTAACTTACGTTAGATATACTGCCGAAACAGAGAACGTAGGAATCTAACGTTTCGAGCGAAGGCCCTTCGTCAGAGGGAAAGGGCCTTCGCTCGAAACGTTAGATTCCTACGTTCTCTGTTTCGGCAGTATATCTAACCTAAGTTACTATATTTCGATTGTTGTTCTTATGCATAGTTGTCATTTGTGTACATCATAAGACATTATCTTATACAACCTCGTACCCAGGGTCTTATCTCCGCTCCCCGCCCACCACGCTTTCGCAGCGCGGGGCGGGGGCGGGGTAGCGGAGTTAAGACCCTGGGTACGAGGTTGTATCTTATATAGAAAGCCAAATTTAGCCAAGACTAAACGTCGGATTCCTTGGAAATTTTTGGTGAATGCTCATGCTATGCTCTTCTGTGAGTAAATCGGTCTCACTATTTCATTTTCGACTATTTAGCCGCCACCGGATTCGCCAATTTTTGGTGGCCGCAAGTTAACCATGAAAAAGGAGAAATTCAAGACGCTTTTTCTTCTTGCCACAACTATAAGCAAGTTCCGACGACCAACCCATACAGTTGGAACCGGAGGTTTTGGCGACGTGAAGATCGTGGATGATCCAAAATTTCCGGCCCACGACTTTTTCCAGCCAGGTCGCACTTTCCCTGTAAGATTGCGCCATGGTAACTCGAAGTACGCCGATGACGCAACAGCAGACGCGAGATCCTTCTCCATCAAGTTTGCAGACAACGATAGCAAAAGTCCACTGGATATTGTCATGAATAATGGTGAAGCAAACATTTTCTGGGATATAAAAAGCTTCGAAGATTTCGTTGCTTTCAAAGAAGGGGAGACCGCAAAGAAATACGTGTATAAGAATCCTTACTAGTAAGTGAAATGGAACATTGATACTAAAAGGCCCCGTTCACACTATACCGAATAGCTTTTGTGCCGGCACGAAAACCATACCGGATAGGCCTTCTGTACACACACAAAACACCTGTTCCGGCACAATTTCTAGCGCCGCTGCGCCGCTCCGATCTCTGCACAATATCGTGCCGAGTCTGTTCACACTATACCGGATACGTTTTGTGTATTAGTTTGTATATTATTAGCCAGAAATGACAGTAGAGTGACTGGGATATATGCTGTCAATGGCCACTTATTGTTAGAAAATTGAATATTATTTCGCTATTTTGTTATTGTTAACAATGTGTTGTTATTTAGGAAAAGTCATTCATTCAGATAGTTTTCTGTTTTCGGTGCAGATGTATTGTATAATCTTTCATCCGATTATTCAATGCCGGATTTATTTGTACGTAATTCGTTTTTTCAATATGGACTTATACTTTCAGGATATTGCGCGCGCATCATTTTGCAATGAATTGGCGGGCTCCCCACAAAGTAAGCAATGGCAAACAGACTTGCTAGCGAGCCAACAACAGCAGAATAACTATAAGTAATAACATGACTAAGGGAAATTAGCGATTAAATTTCCCGCAGCCGAGGGAAGGTTTGTGAAAGTCCGAGGACTTTTTTCAAATCTTCCCGAGGCAAAGGGGAAATTTAATCGCTAATTTCCCGAAAAGTCATGGTATTAGTTTGTAATATTATGATCGCCAAGGAAAACTTTGAGAATCTTACCGACAGGAAATTTACACGGTTGACCAGAGAAGTTGCATCTAATTTTCCCGTGCATGTTGATGAGGGAAAATATATGCAAGTCTTCTAATTTTCCCTCATCAACATGCACTGGAAAATTAGAAGACAAAGGAAAAATTTCCCTCTTGCATGAGCGATGAGGGAAATACGAGGTTTACGTTCCCTCGGAGAACAAAAGAATCCCCAGAAACTGTATCTATACTTTGTTGATTTTAAACAGTATATGTTTACTTTGAGTGGAGCTTGCCAGTTTTTTTGGAAAAGAATGCGTGCGCAACACCCTGAAACTCGCCTACTCGCGCTAGCCATATTTGAAACACGGAGATTTACAGAATCTGTTTATATTTGCTCATTTTGATCACTTTTCAGTTCAGCCTTACTTCCTTTTAGTTCTTAATTTCTTTTCTATCTTTCTGCCATCCACCCAACCAAGCACACCATTGACTTGACTTATTACTCAAATTTCTTTAGTTACTACAATTTAGTCGAAGCCTTACGACGTGCTCCAGATAGCTTTGCTCATCTTTATTACTACTCTCAAGTGACCATGCTTTACAAAGCTAAAGATGGCAAACCACGATACTGCAGATATCGTGCTATACCAAATGAGGACATCAAAGAATCCGAGGAAAGTGGACGATTGACTGAAGAAGAGCAAAGAAACATTTGGTAAGTTCTGAACATCGATTCTCCCGGCGTATATACTGAACTAAAGGAGCACGGGTGATCACGTGTACTGTTAGCGAACTGCCTCTCACTGCTGTAGTCCAAACTTAAGGTGGCCCCATACAGTTTCTTGAAAAATGGAAAATACACCTTTGAGAGCCCAAAACACGTTCATAAATAATTTGGAAAAAGAATAAAGGTAAATGTTATGCATAGTTAAACATTCTGATAATCAAAAACTGTTACCAAATAAATAGCAACAGTTGTTGCTATGGCAACAATGACGTTTCAAAATGGCTGCCAATTACCCTTCAAACTAATTTAATTCGGGAAAAACTTTGGTGACCCCAATTTTTTATTCATTAAAACTTTTCTTGAAGTATGAGTAATCAATAGGCCGATTTTTAAAAATTATGTAGAACGAATAATTTTTTTTCGGAAAAATCATGTTTGTTAATTTTTAAAAAAAATTAGTTCTGCAGATTTTTTTTAAAAATCGGCCTATTAATTACTCATACTTCAAGAAAAGTTTTAATGGAAAAAAAATGTGGGGTCATCAAAGTTTTTTCCGAATAAAATTAGTTTGAAGGGTAATTGGCAGCCATTTTGAAACGTCACTGTTGCCATAGCGACAACAGTTGCTATTTATTTGGTAGCAGTTTTTCATTGTCAGACTGTTAAACTATGCATAACACTTAGTTTTATGCTTTTTCCGAATTGTTTATGCACGTGTTTTGGACTCTTAAACTTGTATTTTCAATTTTCCAAGAAACTGTATGGAGCCACCTTACGCTCGGTTTTACGGGGTTAGTTCATGCTTGGATGAGTGTGGCTTGCATGGGACTCACGTGAGTAGAGTTGCAGCTCGTCTCTCGGATCCTGTGCTTCGAAGGATTTTTGCGGGCTCCTCCAGTTTCCTTCCTTCAGTTCCTTCCGTAAAATCAATACCTAGTAGCTCTTAGCTGTGATCCGTGGTCTAACATGTGTCGTATTGGCGGCTGCCACGTTGATATGCGTCCTTCACAATCACTCACAATAGGCCATTTTGCACGATGACGTGAGATGGCGTTGGGTGACTACAACTACCAGAATGCTTTGCCAGTATTCTAGGGTTTCGGCTAAAATGGATGATTCAAAAGGACCGGTCCAGTCCTTTCGCGGCCTTTCCAAAATATGTCGACAAATATGTTTTTCCAAAAAGCTAGGGGGTAAACAAGATTTCTGATTAACGTTAGGGTTTATGTTGTGGTTAGGGTACCGAAAAGATTGCTAAAATCTTGAGACTCACTGAAAGTTGACGGTAAATTTGGAAGAAAACAAATTTGACGACGTATTTTGGAAAAGCCGCGAAAGTCTGGACGGCTCCTTTTGAGTGATCCCTTTTAGCCGAAACCCTAGAATACTGGCAAGGCATTCTGGTATAGTTGTAGTCATCCATCGCAATCTCACGTCATCGTGCAAATAAGCTTATTCAGCCACCGGCTGTAACTAAGCATAAATAGCCCCAGTCTTTTCCTTTGCTTTTTTTTAATTCGAGTGCAACTTATTATTATTATTATTATTATTATTATTATTATTATTATTATTATTATTATTATTATTATTATTATTATTATTATTATTATTATTATTATCACTATTATTATAGTTCATAAATCTATCTCTGAGTGCACTTGGAATTTTCGGACAGTCATCAATGGATTTCATTGAAATGCTAAAAGACTTTAAATTCGACACTCCCTGTAGAAAGTATATCGTAAAGAAAATCATCAACATATCAATAAGAACCTCGTATTATGTATTTTGTCGACGTAACAAAGAATGGAATAACCCGAAACTAATGACATTCTAAGATTTATATTCTCATGTAGCATCAGTTCAAATAGTCAGTGGTAAACTACCTGTAAAAGCGAGGTTTATCATTGTAATTTCTACGTTTAATGATCAATAAATAAAGTTTACATTATTATTATTACTATGGTTATTTAATTTTACAATAGGATACTTAGCCGTCATAAAGATGAGAAGCGACCCGAGGATTATTTACGTCAAGAGTATATTACCCGCCTCTCCAAAGGCCCTGTGAAGTACCGCCTGCAGATTCAGGTCCACGAAGTTTCCCCAAGCGATACAGCCACCATCTTCCATGCTGGTATCATGTGGGATAAAGCAACCCATCCCTGGTTTGACCTTGCAACGGTAACCATAACAACACCACTGTCACCTGATGTCTTAGAGAAGACGGGTTTCAATATCATCCACCAACCCGAGTCACTAGGTCTTCTCAAAGCCAACTCTCCAGAGGATTACAACAGTATCGGTCAGCTACGTACAGCGGTTTATACGTTTATCCAAGGCGTACGCAAATTGAAAACTGGTTCTTTGATTCCATCAGGCCAGAATGCCTCGTACCATATTGAAATCGAGACAGGAAGTTGGGGAAATTCCGGGACCGGGGCGAAAATTACTATCCGGATCACAGGTACCGTAAGAATTTGCGAAAGCGAATGGCAAAGTAATCTGCGCAATATAATTGTCATTCTACATAAGCGTTGCATCATTACCTCTGCCTGCCTGCCTGCCTGTCTGTCTGTGTCTGTCTGTCTGTCTGTCTGTCTGTCTGTCTGTCTGTCTGTCTGTCTGTCTGTCTGTCTGTCTGTCTGTCTGTCTGCCTGTCTGTCTGCCTGGCTGCCTGGCTGCCTGCCTGCCTGCATGTCTGTCTGTCTGCCTGCCTGCCTGCATGTCTGTCTGTCTGTCTGCCTGTCTGCCTGCCTGCCTGCCTGCCTGCCTGCCTGCCTGCCTGTCTGTCTGTCTGTCTGTCTGTTTGTCGGAGCATCGCTACAAGAAATAGCTTATCTTGCCAACCAAGATCTAAAAAATGTTAATGAATGGTTGAAGGCAAACAAACTTAATATTAATTCCACAAAAACAGAGCACATGTTTATTGGATCTTACCATAGTCTGGCCAAAATCAGAAATATACCTTATTTATTTTTGGATGAAAAACCTATAAACCGAGTTCGGGTTACCAAATCATTAGGAGTATATATAGACGAAAGGTTATCATGGATAGACCATATTGATCACATTTCTAAAAAAATATGTGCTGCTATTTCTTGCCTTCGCCAAGTAAAACAGTTTGTTCCACTAGAAACATCGCTAACAATATATAAGTCGTTAATTCAACAATTATTTGACTATTGCGATGTAGTATGGGACAACGTGCCAACTACAACTGCTACTAGATTACAAAAGTTGCAAAATCGAGCGGCACGAGTAATTACAAGCCAAGGCTATCATGAGGTCAGATCGAGTGAACTAATAGATCAATTGCACTGGAAAAGGCTATGTCATTCACGTGCTGAACATATGGCAAAAATGATGTATAAGGTGTTAAATAATATGGCACCCTCTTACCTACGAGACCATTTTAAAATTTATACCTTAGATAATACTTATGCATTACGAAATAAAGAAATGTCACTCGTCTTACCAAAACCACTCACTTAATTTTTGAAAAAGACGTTTACTTAAAGAGGTGTACAACTCTGGAACGAATTGCCAAGTCAAATGAGATGTGAAATTAATCTTAAAATTTTTTTTAAATCTCTCTCATCACTTGCTTCTTCAAATTAATTAAATTTTTATGTATTTTTAAAAGTATTCTATGCTTTCTTGTAAAGCAGTTACATAACTGAAGAAATTCCGAATTTAAATAAATATTTCTCTGTCTGTCTGTCTGTCTGTCTGTCTGTCTGTCTGTCTGTCTGTCTGTCTGTCTGTCTGTCTGTCTGTCTGTCTGTCTGTCTGTCTGTCTGTCTGTCTGTCTGTCCGTTTGTTTGTTTGTGTTTGTTTGTTTGTTTGTTTGTTTGTTTGTTTGTTTGTTTGTTTGTTTGTTTGTTTGTTTGTTTGTCACCAGGATATCTTAAAATGTAATGTACCATTTTTGATGTAACTTCGTGAAAATATTTCCCACAAACCAAGGACTAATCTATCAAAATTAAGGTTTTCCGTAAAAGTTGAGAAAAAAATTGCTTCTTTGCGCTAATTATTTAATATTATGCAAACCTTGAACAGAGTTGGAAAAAGTATTCAACCTTCCTCCGGATGGGTTTTTAAGTTTAGATAACCAAAATATATAGCGAGAATTTTGTGTTTTGCAACGTTCATAAATATACTGCGTGACTTTTACAGTACCTTGGTTTTCTAGGTTTTCCTATAGGTAAGCTTGGGCATACTACAATAGCTACTAATAACTGACCGCTGCTGACTGATAGCCTGCCAACTACCCTCGACTGCTGCGAAGATACAGACATCACAGCAGACATCAGCGTACATGTCTCACACATGAACTGCTGCCACTGCCAGTGCTGCATAATTGTTGGTTAGCCAATGTTTTGCTTCGCATTTCTTCTTGACGCCTTGCTTGATCAATTGTAACTTTCTCAGATTACCGAATGTGTTGTTTCACGTGTTTTCACTTTAAAACTTCCTCCGCAAACCCGCAGCTTTTTTCCAACTCACACCTTGAACTAACTATTTACAGATATAAAACCACGGACATGGTTTCTTCGTGTTTTCCTCATGAATTATTAATGATTTTGAAAAATTGCTTAAATGTTTTATAGGTTCCAAAGGTCGTACAGATTATCTAACGCTCGACAAGTGGTTCCATAATGACTTCGAAGCAGGCCAGAAGGATACTTATAAAGTTGAAGCTTTTGATGTCGGTGATATTTACTTCATTGAGTTTCACTCAGATCATGGTGGTTGTTTTTGGCAAGATCCTGACTGGTTTGTCAACAAAGTTAACATCATAAGTTCAAGCCAGGATTGTATTTACAACTTCCCTTGTTACAGATGGGTTATCAAAGACTTAACCTTGTTTCCTGGAAAAGGTAAATTGTCGTGTTATTGTTTGGACCATATATTAAGGACGTATTAACCGAGTGCGAGGTCTGTACGGGAACGTATTTGCCTGGGGTTTTCGTACAGACCGAGCGACGAAGGAGCGAGGTTTGTGCGATAAAACCGAGGGCAAATACTTTCCCGTACAGACCGAGCAAACGAGGTTAATAAGGGATTTATTACATGGCTATTGGTTCATTCTATTTTTAAGTTTCGAGGGTTTTTGTCTTCGGAGTATGCTGTTTACCTTACCTGTTAAGTTTTTCGTGTCGCTACTTGGCCTTCTTGTTTACACCAGTTCGGCCTTTATTTGTCGTGTTTTTAGATAAACAGCTTTAAAGAAAACCAGCAGCAATGTTCTAGCACATTTTATTGTTCAGAATATTTGAATAAAGATAACCAGTTCTCTTTTATTTGTATTCAATTCAACTCAGAAATGTTCTCGCCAAAACTTGCAGGGCCGAGAAAAAAGCGTATTGACCCGGACACAGACCGGAGGTCAATATCGTAAAATCCCCACCTCTCGGGAACCAATCAGCGTGCGTCGTTTTGCGTACGGACCGGAAATCAAACTCAGCCATATAATTATAATTAGAAATACTGCTATTAATGTGCCTATGAAATGAAAATTAAGAATTCGTTCACACGAGCCCGGTATAAAAAATAAACGGTAAAATGTGGTTCCGTCATAATTTAACGACGCTTTGAAGTTTGAAGGTGTTCACAGGACTCTGGAATCGTCTGGCTTCTGGTGTACATCCAGTATTTCAATGCTGTGCACTGTTTAAATAGCCATATCTCGTCAAATGTAAATGGCAACGAGGAGCAATTCAAAGAAGATTATCCCATAAAGTGCATGTATAGTGCATTCTAGATTTACAAAATTTTTTTAGCCGGAACTCTCTTTATTGACTTTTCTTCTCCTATTCTTTCCGAAGAAAAAGAAGCTTTCCGAAGTCGAGAAGACAAATAAAGTTTTCCATGATTCCATCGCTGAGATATACGCCAGCCGTTTGGTTAGGAGCCAATCTCGTTACCAGAGCCCACGTTCCCCTTACCCAGCGGGCGGGAAACGAGGCTCTGGGATAATCCGTTCACGCCATCACAGTCAATGATGTGTTCATCAGCCAATAAATTAATGAAATACCGATGTGAAACGGATTATCCCAGAGTTTCTCTTTTCCCGGGTGGGGAACGTGGGCTCTGGGAACGAGATTGGTTAGGAGCTGAAAATTTAGGAACTGGGTACTAAAGCGGAGCGAAAAAATGCCGGTGATCTTTTGCTGTAAAAGCTGTCGTAAGCGGTAGTCAAACAAACATAATTTTCGCTTTAACTCCTAACGGTGTTTAAATCTTTCTCTAGCTACTTTGCCATTCTATGACTTGCCGGCTACTATTAGCGAGAAACGCGAGACTGAACTTCAAGAACGTAAGAAGGCGTACCAGTGGGACTACGTCTCAGCAGATTTTCCTGGAAATATCAAGGCTGCCACTCACAGTGATTTACCAAGAGATGTTCAGTTTACGGACGAGAAAAGCAGGTGAGGTGTTTTTGACGCTTGGCTAGACTAATGCAGTCTTTCTTTTTTTCCCATCTTCCGTACTGGAAAGCGCTATTACTATATGGCTGCGGCTCCCCGCAGCGCCGGATTTAGGACTGTGGAGGCCCCTGGGTGGTCACTGACCAGCACAATATATCAATTCTATTTCTGAATGTATGCTAAGTTACATTAACTAATTAAACTATAAACATCAAAACATGCTAGAGGTTGAGTAACTATGAGTAGGACAATGCAACGTAAATGACAAAATTAATTAACGTATGGTTACAGAATGCTGCAATTATGCGAGTCTGTCAATTTAGTTTAAGACCAGGCACCTTACGAGCCTTGCGTCTAGCAAACTCTTCTATCAGCTCATCGACGTTTATCTCACGCAAAATATCATATTCTATGCTCATTAGTGCTAAGTAGGTGAGCCCTTCCTGTGTCATAGTTGTGCGAAGTCTATTCTTGATGTGTTTCAGTTTCGAAAACGAACGCTCGCCACTGCAATTGGTCACCATCAGCACGACATACATGCGAAGACATTTTTGTGGAGGCCCCCCCTTAAACATCCAGGATCGCCCAGTCCGCCCTGTCCTAAATCCAGCACTGGGTCCCCGATACTTTTGTATTACATGAAGTGTCTCCAATTGAACGGCGCCATCTTGTTGGGTCTTCCGACGGCGTAATTAAGTAGCCCGAAGTGTTGACGACTCACGCCGATAACTCTAAACAGGTTTTGAGAAAGACGTTTACACAGAAATTTAATTCTAGATTTTTTTTAAAGGGTATTGGCAATAAAAATTAAGTTTGTCTCATTTGAAAGAACTCGCCAAATGGTATAAGAAGACCTTTTGTAATTTTTCTGTATCTTTCTTGTGTTTTGAAATATTTCGACCAAAGACAGCGTGCTGTCCGCCATCTTGTTGTAATATTGGGTCTAATTAACTAGGAAATTGGTGACGTCACAAGCAGGGTAAACTTGATGAAAGTACTCCGTGGGTACCCAAATTTCTACGGAAGGCTTTTTAAATGTTGTGGGTCAATTTAAAATGGAAATAGCGCAACAAAAAATCGAGTTTCTAGCTAATAATGTCATAAGGTTGGCAAGATAAAAATTTCACTTTACCCTGCTTATGTCGTCACATGCATAATGTTGCATATCGAAAATAATTCCAAGATGGCGGACAACACGCTGAGTTTGGTCGAAATATTTCCAAAACCAAAACAGATACGGAAAAATTATAGAAGGTCTTCTTATACCATTTGACGAGTTCTTTCAAATGAGATAAACTTAATTTTTATTGCCAATACCCTTTAAAGTAAAAAGTTCAAAGACATTGAAATACATGTAAATTTTGGTGTGAAACAAATGTTCCATGGAAAATTCCAAGCTTTTTTCTTCGCCGTGTTTGCGTGTTTGTTGTCGAATAAAGTAAGCTCAAAACGGACAATTAAAACATCTTCCCGAACACAAAGAAACTCAAGAAACATACAAATACAACATAAAACTATTCAGAATTATCCTTTAAAAAGAAACCTGTAAATATGTTTGGTTTAGTTGCAATTTTTGCTTACCGACAAGGGTTTTTGGCTTTGAAAGTGTTTGTCAACTCTCAGCTCGTTTTTTTTTTTTGGTAAATTTGGTCCCATGCCCTTTTTACTCTCATAAGATACGGTTAGCCAAAAGCTGGCCTGTGATTGGTCAATTTCGCGGCTCAGACCTAACAAGATGGCGTCTGATGGTGTGTATTTGCCTATTTTGAGCCATCATTCGTGGGGCACCCGCAGTCCAGTTATATAGAGGTCAGTGGTGAGTACGCAAAACGATGCATGCTGATTGGTTCCATGCAAGCGGTCGGGATTCTGCGATATTGACCGACACGTCAATCACGCTTTTTTCCCCGAACCGGTAAAATTTTGGCGGGAAAATTTCTGAGTTGATTTGAATACAAATAAAAGAGAACTAGGTTATCTTTATTCAAATGTTCTAAACAGTAAAATGTGCTGGAACATTACTGCTAATTTTCATCAAAGTTGTTTACTTAAAAACAAACAAACAAAAAAAAAGAAGTAAACAAGAAGCGACACGAAAAAGTTAATAGGTAATTAAGGGCCTTCGCTCGAAACGTTAGACTATACTTACTATATTTGAAGGTATAAACAGCTACGGCAAAGACGGAAACAACGCTCGAAACTTAAAAATAAAATGAACCAAATGGCCATATAATAAATTCCTTATTAACCTTGTTTGCTCGGTGTGTACTGGAAAGTATTTGCCTTCGGTTTTATCGCACAAACCTCGCTCTTTCGTCGCTCGGTCTGTACGAAAACCCCAGGCAAATTCTTTCCCGTACAGACCGAGCAAACAATGTTAGTATAAAGGCCTGGCCAAACGCTTTCAACATTTCATTCAACATCGTTGAACATTGTTGAATTCAACCGTGATTCAACATGTTGAAAGCGTTTGGCCACCTGTTGAATGGTGTTGAATGATGTTGAACGAAATTTGAACATGTTCAAATTTTCGTTCAACATATGCGTTCAACGATGTTGAACGATGTTGCATGAAATGTAGAAAGCGTTTGGCCAGGCCTTAAGTCTTTAATATTGTCTTATCATTTCATCCGTTATAAAGATCCTATCAGGAAAGCAGAAAGACCGCATTGGTTAACCTCGGTATTGGGAAAATATTTACGCTGTTTGAAGACTGGGACGAGTACGATAACTACAGGATACTCTACCGCAACTGGATCTTAGGTCAGACTTCTAAAATATTGGACAATTGGGACGAGGACCGTTGGTATGGTTATCAGTTTCTTAATGGAGCTAATCCCATAACGCTAGTTCGCTGTACTTCTTTGCCCAAAAACTTCCCGGTG
This sequence comes from Paragorgia papillata, assembly GCA_035771165.1. NCBI lineage: Eukaryota > Metazoa > Cnidaria > Anthozoa > Scleralcyonacea > Coralliidae > Paragorgia > Paragorgia papillata. The sequence goes on along the minus strand of JAWNZC010000122.1, from coordinate 393,632 downwards.
TCTGCAAAAGATGTCAATAATTTGTTGGACAGAGGAAATGACTTACAACAAGAAATAAAGGTTTGTTTTCTACGAGTTGTTATTTTTTCACAAAAGAACTGAATAGCGTTCTTTTTTTACCTCAGTAGAGCATAGTCTATTTAACAATTAGATTATGAGCTCGAAATTTCTATGAGTGAATAGTCTAATTACAGAACCATGAAAATTTTTCCTATGTTTCTCTGAGGTGATTTTCTTAATGCCGAAAATTTCGGCTGACTCGAGTGGGATTTGAACTCGCACCTTTCGGATACCGGTCCGTGGAGGCGAGTTTTATCCAATTTAAGTGTACAAGAGTGATATTCTCGCGACAATTTAAACGCTAATCCGTGAGGAAGTGCAGTGTTTCAAATTTTTCGGTTGACTGTAGCAGCGTGAGAAAATCATAAATGGGGATGGTTCTGTAATAGAATTGAAACACTGCAGTACTGCACGTCCTCATGCAAGGATTAGCGTTTAAGTTGTCGCGAGAATATCTCGTGCACTAAAGCCTGGTTTCCATATAGCTGCAAGAGCCGGCGGCATGGCTGCGGCAAGGGGCGATGGTCCAATCATAGACAGTGTTGAATTAGCCAGCAATAAAAAGCTGTATGCGATGTAATATATCAAACACGAGGAGGAGTGTTTCATCAGGATATCCAAACACTGAGACGTTTGTTGAAAACCGAGGCGAAGCCGAGGTTTTTTAACAAACTTCGAGGTGTTTGGATATCCTGATGAAACACTCCTCCGAGTGTTTGATATAGCATCTCAAACAAATCAGTATTTTAAGAGAAAATCAAGATGAAAGTTTGCTTAATTTATGTAATTTCTTCCTCCGATATTCAAACCACCGACTCGGTACCGATTTCCTTTGTGTTTTCTTCATGAATTATTAATGAGTTTTGGATTGGACCATAGCCTCTTGCCGCAGCCATGCCGCCGGCTCTTACGGCTATATGCATGAAACCAGGCTTTAAGTTGGATAAAACTCCCCTCCAATCCCTGTGCGGCTCGATAGCTCAACAACAGGTAGAGCGGCGGACCGATATTCCGAAGGTGCGACAAATCCCATCATGTTGCAGCAAGTAGAACTGGAGTCTACTTTTTTCAACAAATGTTTTCAACTTGCAACAAAATCATTGTTGCGTGACAATGTTTAAGGTGGGTGGTAATACGTGCCACAACGCTTTTCAACTTGAAACGCAATGCGTTGAGAGTTGAAGAAAAATGTTGCCCGTATTATTACCTCACCTTAACACCAGACGATTTTACTCAATGCTTCAAAATTCTTTGGTGTTTTAGGATGGTCATATTTACATGGTTGACTACAAGATACTCGAAGGTGCTCAATGTTATGGCGGCCCTATTCCTGACGACCTCGGACAATCAGCCCCGGCAGAAATCAACCACAACAGCGCCGACATTCGTTATTGCGCTGAGCCTCTCGCATTGTTCTACGTCAACAAGGCCGGTCATCTTATGCCCATAGCTATCCAACTGCGACAAAAGCCTGGACCCGAAAACCCGATCTGGACCCCCAACGAGCCAAACGAACATGATTGGATGTTGGCAAAAATGTGGCTTAGGTTAGCTGACTCAAATTTCCATCAGGTACGTTTCCGTTTTTCCCAATGCATGTGTTTGTAACTTTTTGTTTGTTTTGAAAACTTCTTGCCATATAGGCACACAGTTGTGATATAGATATTATTAAGGACTTATTAACCGAGTGCGAGGTCTGTACGGGAACGTATTCGCCTGGGGTTTTCGTACAGACCGAGCGACGAAGGAGCGCCAGGTTTGTGCGATAAAACCGAGGGCAAATACTTTCCCGTACAGACCGAGCAAACTTTATGGCTATGAATTTATTATATGGCTATTGGTTCATTTTATTTTTAAGTTTCAAGCGTTGTTTTCGTCTTCGGAGTATGCTGTTTACCTTACCTAAACTTTTTCGTGTCGCTACTTGGCCTTCTTGTTTACACCAGTTCGGCCTTTAAATTTATTTGTCGTGTTTTTAGATAAACAGCTTTAAAGAAAACCAGCAGCAATGTTCTAGCACTCATTTTATTGTTCAGAATATTTGAATAAAGATACCAGTTCTCTTTTATTTGTATTCAAATCAACTCAGAAATGTTCTCGCCAAAACTTGCAGGGCCGAGAAAAAAGCGTATTGACCCGGACACAGACCGGAGGTCAATATCGTAAAATCCCGACCTCTCGGGAACCAATCAGCGTGCGTCGTTTTGCGTACGGACCGGAAATCAAACCATTGATTCAGTTTTACTCTGCCTAATGCCAGGCGATTTTACTCATCAAAGGGAGAACCCTCAGACAGACGGCATCCTAGGCAGCAATGGGTTAAAGAATGAAACAGAACTTGAGTGGAAGTTCATCAAGCTTAAGTCAACTCAAAAAATCTTTCTGAACCCCAGACAGGATTCAAACTGTCTAATGACTGGTTAGACGCTCTAACCATTGAGCCATTGAGGCTATAGGATATAGCGCCAAAGCTAGCGGTTGCAAATCCACATGCAGTCACACTGAATAATGTGGTCTTGTGGTAACGTTTGCATATTAGATGTAGCTAAAGCCTCAACCTTTTAGTGTCCGGTTAGTGCACTATAACCATTGAGCTACTGAGACTATAGCTCAGATCGAGAGCCAAGGTCGCAAATTCGTAGTCATATGTGCTTCTGTAAGTGGTATAGCGTTTTACAGTTTTTATTTATCTGATCACTCATGCCCAGATAGGGATCGAACCTTCAGCCTGCTAGTGTCCGGTTAGGCCGTTTCAAACGTCGCTCTTCTCATGCACCGAACCAAACAAATAGATTCGACGTTCGAACTTAATTCGTCGAATAAAACCCGGCAAAAACCTTGTTCATGGTCAGTGGCAGCGATGACATTAAAATAATTTATGCATTAGGTTCGGGACATAAGAAGTTCGACGTTTGAATCAGAGTCGCTCCAACGTCGTATATATTGCGACAGGCCTTGCCGCTCCAAATACAATCTGCCGCTCTTAGTTGAGGGTCTGAATGGGGTGGGGGGGGGGGGGGGGGGGGGGTTCTGCATGTCAGTTGTCAGTTAAAATTTTGGTGATTTGTCAGTTGTCAGGCCCGTCAGTTAAACATCAGCTGATAATTAATCGCGGCCATATTTTAGTTGCTATATATAGTTGGGCATTTTTTATTCAGTATAACGCAACATGCAATATATATGTTATAATAACAACACAATAGATATAATAACGTACATATATAAATATACGTTTTCATACTGCCTTGAAGTCTCTTCAAGATTTATATCTCGAAATACAATTGAATGAATCAAAGGAAAACAGTCAATAACGGAACGTTTTTAAGCTATTCAAAACACCATAGGCGGCGGAAGATAGGTTTGATACGGGGACCGAAGGCGCGAGAAACGTCTAGGGGGGTTCGGGGACATGCTACCCCGGAAAATTTTGAAATCTGGAGTCTCTGAAATGGCATTTCCTGCGTTTTGGGGGAAGATTTTACAGAATCCTACACGTTATAAAACCTTTTGGCCCCGGTCCGATCCGCCGCCTAATCAGTGAGAATCAGTGAGTGTGACGCAATCTTACTTCAATAGTCAGTAAACAGTTAAGTTTTATTTGTCAGTAAACAGTTAACAAATTCGTCACTTGTCAGTTAACAGCTATTTTTAAGGCCCCTTTTAATTGATTCAAACGTCGTTCTTCTGCCGCACTTAATGCTTGTATTAGGTTCGGCGCATGAGAAGAGCGACGTTTGAAACGGGCCTTAGATGCTCTAACCATTGAGCTGCTGAGACTGGCGCGGATCGAGAGCCAAGGTTTGCAAATTCATAGTCATATATGTACTCCTATTAAAGTGGCAGCGTTTCACTGGGTTTTTTTTCAGCTGAACACCAATTTGCTCAGAACTCATCTTACAACCGAATCCTTCGCTGTATCAACTTGGAGAAACTTGGCCTCGCCTCATCCTATTTTCAAGCTGCTTCAACCCCACATATATGGAGTTCTAGCCATTGATACCATCGGCCGAAAAGAATTGATTGGAACTGGAGGAATTGTCGACCAATCATTATCGCTTGGTGGTGGAGGTCACGTGAAGTTCATGGAAAAATGTTTCAAGACAGTAACTCTAGAAGACTACATTCTACCCAAGGTCTTAAAGAAGCGTGGCGTCGATGATCGGGAGAAACTGCCAGAGTTTTACTACAGAGATGATGCACTCAAGCTTTGGGAAGCCATCGAGACCTTTATTGGTGAGATAATTGGGATCTACTACAAAAATGACAAAGATGTTCAACGTGACAACGAAATTCAGAGCTGGATTAACGACGTTCATAAGAATGGTTGGCGAGTCAACGAAGGCCACGAAGACCACGGTGTCCCCGCGTCCATTGAAAGTCGAAGTCGATTAGTTGAAATCCTCACTGCGTTGGTCTTTACTTTCTCTTGTCAGCACGCTGCTGTGAATTTCAGCCAAAAAGATCATTATGGCTTCACTCCAAACGCTCCTGCCATAATGCGTCAACCTCCACCAACAAAGAAAGGGCAGGCTTCCCTCAAGTCCAACCTGCAAAGCCTTCCTAACAAGGCCCAGGCGGCTAAAGCTATTTGTACAGTGTACATTTTGACCAAGTTTTCAGAAGACGAGGTAAGAAGTATCTTTATGTTAAAAATAAATTAGTATATCAAACCAGTTTAAAGGTGTCTTTTTGAGAAAACTGTAGTCGACCATCTACTCCACTCCACTCCACTCCACTCCACTCCACTCCACTCCACTCCACTCCACTCCACTCCACTCCACTCCACTCCACTCCACTCCACTCCACTCCACTCCACTCCACTCCACTCCACTCCACTCCACTCCACTCCACTCCACTCCACTCCACTCCACTCCACTCCACTCCACTCCACTCCACTCCACTCCACTCCACTCCACTCCACTCCACTCCACTCCACTCCACTCCACTCCACTCCACTCCACTCCACTCCACTCCACTCCACTCCACTCCACTCTACTCTACTATACTATACTCTACTTCACTCCACTCCACACTCCACTCCACGCCACTCCACCCCACCACCCCACCCCCACTCCACTTCACTCCACTCCACTCTACTCTACTGTACTCTACTCCACTCCACCACCACCACCCAACCCCCCACTCCACTCCACTCCACCCCACTCCACTCCACTCCACTCCACTCCACTTTACTCTACTCTACTCTACTCCACTTCACCCCCACCACCCCACCCCCACTCCACTCCACGCTACTCTACCCTACCCTACCCTAACCTAACCTACCCCACCCTAACCTAAGAAATCAGATAATAAACGGCACAAACAAAGAACCATTTATTACCACATTTCTTAATTATAAATTCAACGTGAAACCATTGGCTATAAATCTAATATGCACCAATCTACTATAATTGACGATTGAGAAGCTATTTCATAAACTCGTGCATCGTGTTTTACCAGGGGTTTCAAACACTCGACTAGAACAACAAAAATCACTCGGCCTATTACCTCGTGATTTTCAATGTTCTCTCGTGTTTGTAAAACATTCGAAATCAATAAAAATACTCGGCTTGCAGTCTCGTGATTTTCAGTATTCTCTCATGTCTTACAAACACTCGAGAAAAATGAAAATTACTTGGCTATAACGGCCTCGTGATTTTCATTGTCCTATCACTAGTTTATGAAATCATAGTCAATCGAGATATGGTCTGGAAACTGGGCAAACTTCAAAGCGCCTATAATGAGCTGTGATTTTATGTTGAACCGTACCTTACACCGTGCACATCCTTTGTTTTAGGTTTATTAATATTTAAATAGCACGGTTGCGTGATTGAACTGAAACGTTGCTATTGGACAATGCGTTCATTATACTAAAATACAATGTGTTCAGTGACCGTGCACCGTGCACAAAAATGCATAAAGGCGAACAAAAAGATAGACCAAAGACTTTAGCTGAGTTTCCAGACCATATTTCGATTGACTTTGACTGATGAAATATTACATAAAAAAATTATAACATTTTGGGCTTTGTCTTTTCAGCGTTACCTTGGAAATTACTCCGCTACATCTTGGGAAGACGCTGAAGCTTTAGATGCAATTGGTCACTTCCAAAACCGACTCGAAGAGATTTCAAAGGAAATAAAGAAAAGAAACGAAGAAATAGAAGTTCCGTATGTTTATCTTCTCCCTGAACAAGTACCAAATGGAACTGCAATTTAAAATTGACAATACCTTAAAACATTTCCTATATAGTGACATGAACTGTTTACTTATAGTTTGTCTTAGACTTATAACCGACCGTTCACTATTAAGCCCCGCACAGACGACCAAGTTTTTCTTGACAAGTTCCTTGGTAACTTTCTTTGCTTGTGTGTACGATGAACACGTTTTTTTTCAAACAATTTTCCTTGACAAGTTATAATTGCTCGTGTGTACGGTTGGACAAGTTTTCCTTGACGGTAATGATCGCGTAATAATTAAGCTTCGGAGATGAGTTGTCAAGTTTTCCTTGACGACTATACACACGAACAAATTTCCTTGTTCAAAAGCTGGCATGACCAGCTTTTGAACAAGGCTCCTTGTCCAGGAAAAACTTGTCAATTTGTGTCGTGCACACGAACAAATAAAACTTGTCAAGGAAAAACTTGTCAAGAAAAACTTGGTCGTCTGTGCGGGGCTTTATCACCTTATGGTTGACTGATTTAATGACGTGGTTAACTTATTTTAGCTTGTGTCTGTACTCTTATTTCACACGTTAAAATTTCACATGTGATCACACGTGTGAAAGCATGTGGAATTTTTGTAAGGGGTAGTGTAATTGTGACAAATATATCCTTTTTAGTAGAGAATTTTACGGCCAAAATTTTATGGGCAAAATCGGTCAAAAAGTAAGGTTACTTTTTGCCCGATTTTGGCCATTTTTTTAACCGTTTTGAAATAAGGCTAAACATGAATATTTAGCATTAATAATTGGAAGTCAAAATATATTGCAATTTTGGGCGAAAACCCAAGATTGCGAATATGGAAAATAATGGGCGTTGTTTTTTATAATTAGTCCTTGATATTGTTGGCAAGGAGCCTTGTTCAAAAGCTGGTCATGCCAGCTTTTGAATAAAGAAAATTGTTGATATATTGCGGCAATTGACCGTACTGAAAATTAAAGATGGCGACTCGTACATTTAACCCATTTAACCACAATCCTTTGCGTGCAGTAAATATTGTTTCTTGTTTTTCGAAGGATAGGGTTAACGGTTTTAAAAGGGTAAACCGTTTAGCAGGAATGAAGTTCTTGCTTATCAATCCATTTTAGCATGATAAACAATGTTTAGTTGTTATTTGAAACACAATAAAAGTGTCTTTAAAGGGTATTGGCAATAAAAATTAAGTTTGTTTAATTTGAAAGAACTCGTGAAATTGTAATAGAAGATCTTTTACAACTTTTTCGTGTCTTTCTTCGTTTGCAAGATATTTCAATTTGTTTGATATGTAAATGAGATGGGCTCTGACGTCAGGAGCAGGGTACAGTATTTTTACACAAAGCAACATCAGTTATGAAATGTTCAGGGTCACAAGGCGTTTTTATGTGCACAGTTTCAAATGATTTCGTTGAACAAACTTAGAGATATAACTGATTTTGGTACGCCATTTACATATTAAACAAATTGAAATATCATGAAAACGAAGAAAGATACGAAAAATTGTAAAAGATCTTCTATTACATTTTCATGAGATCTTTCAAATTAGACAAACTTATTGTTCTCTTGCGTACGACTTTGCAATATTGATACGCAACATTGCAATTTTGATTGTCGGATTCAATCAGCAACCTGCAAACGCGCTTTATCACGATTTCTCGACGGGTTGCTTAAAATATTGGTTTTAAACATCGAACAACACAAAATGTGATGCTATACTTGAAGGTAATGGCTCTAACTTTATGTAGAATTTCGCATTATCCAAAGTTTTGCATTTAAAACGATTTTTTAGGGCAACCCGTCGATGAATCGTGATAAAGCGTTTGCAGGTTGCTGATTGAACCCATCAATCGGAATTGCAATGTTGCGTATATCAATATTGCAAAGTCGCAATCCGGTTTGGCGTGGTTTGCATACAGATCATATAAATACTAGAGGGGGGCATCCTATCTTAATTTCAGTCAACCGCGGGTAACGACTAATTGAACGCCGCCATTTTGGATTTTTTTGGAGGCAAACATTAGGCGCGTTGGTTGGCAAAGGACTGGGTCTAGTACATTTGCCAACCAATTGACTGAAATATCATAGGTTACCAAATTTTCCCGCCAATGCCCCCTCTAGTATTTATATAGTCTGCGAGCCGGCTCTAGTGTTTACTACTCAAATCAGTAGAGCGAGACATGGATGATATTTTTATGGCTTCCGAAGTGTCAGTTTTATTAACCGCGGATCAATATTAATGCAATCACGAGGTGTATTGTCATGTACCACGTGATAAACATCCAATTGTTAACTCGTAAACAAGCTATCACGTGGTACATAAGAATACACCTCGTGATTGCTTTGAAATTGAACTATAAGAACACTGGAACGATAACTACTCAGGGGGGGGGGGGGATTTTGAAGCCAGTGCCAGTCCCTTTGCAGGTAGCTCCCGTGCTTCAAGTTACTTAATTTTCATCCTGCCATATATTTTGTTTGGGACGATAACAAATTACTCCAAAACAACGGATTGAAATACATTGTTTTATACGTATGTTTTTAGAAATAGCATTGGCTTCAATTTGATGTATAGTATAAGTTTCCTCGTTATTTTAAACTTTTTAAAATGTAGTAAATGTTCGACCATATTTCGCTGGGAAATAACACTAAGAAACTTGTTGTAGTTTTTCTGAGTTTTGAGCTGAAATACTTAACGCTGAACGTTGGGCTGTATATGAAACTGAAGCTATTGAAAAATGTTATTTGGTATAGAAACTTCAAGAGTTTACCTAAAAGGGAAATAATTAAAAAATAGAAAAACAACTGCCATTTTGTAACCTACGGCAAACAAAATGGCAGTTGTTTTTATATTTTTTAATTATTCCCCTTTTAGCTAAAGTCTTGAAGTTTCTATACCAAATAGCATTTTTCAATAGCTTCAGTTTCAGATACAGCCCAACGTTCAACGTTAAAGTGCCCCTGACCTCGACAGTTTTTATTGTCTCATTTGAAAGAACTTTTAAAATGATAAAGTAACTTCTTTGGAAGATTTTCGCTTTTTCGCTTTGTTTTTGAGATATTTCATTTTGTTTGACATGCAAATGTCCGGAATTTACGTCGCACATGCATAATGACTTATCGAAGAAGTTTTGTGTTTCTCTTTCATTCTCCAACGAAATCCTTTAAAATCGAGAAGTGTCGTGTTGTGGGAGAAACACGCACACATGTTATTCATAATTTAGTGTTTTTATTTGATGAACGCAAAGATATATAACATTCTCTGATAAGTCATTATGCATGTGTGACGTAAATTCCGGACATTTGCATATCAAACAAAATGAAATATCTCAAAAACAAAGCGAAAATGCGAAAATCTTCCAAAGGAGTTACTCTATCATTTTAAACGTTCTCCCAAATAAGACAATAAAAACTGTCGAGGTCAGGGGCACTTTAAGTATTTCAGCTCAAAACTCAGAAAAACTAACATTTAAAGATTTTTGGCTTCATCCATTCATAGGGGCTACCCGAATTTCCAGGTTTGGGGACGTCACACCCAGCCTGACTTATGGAGTTAGCGTTCCAGTTGATCTCTATTCTCTATGGTGGTTTGGCCAATCGGACGTAACCGAAGAACACTATGGACCATTGTGGATGCACCGACTATTTAGGGATACGTGAACTTTAACTCTCGCGTGCACAAGATGGCTGATTTTTTCGTAAAATCACCTGATTTGACGTTCATCCAAATTGAAGTCAACCTATATACATTCATTGAAATCGAAAATGATCACCGTTTTCCCTAAACCCCAGTGATTTTTAACCCTCAAAAATCTCAAGAATTGTAATCCACAAAAGCACAGAGAGAGAGAGAGAGATCGCCATTCATCAAAGTCAACATTTATTAAATATAATAATACAGCAAAGATGGAAAATCTTCGTAAGTAGAAAAGGTTTATATTTAATAATTATTTTGTTCAGAATAAATCCTGGTATTTTTAGTGTCAGGTGGTTGTGAACTTAGCTAACTTAATACACGTGTTGATCTCGCGCTCCGATTTGGATTCTGTGTTTGGAATTAAAAAATTGTACTTTAAATATTGACAGAAATTAAACATTCGGAATATTTATGTTTTAAAAGAAAGCTAATTAAAGATATCGTGCTGGCGAAATCCCCTTTTGAATGAAGGGATTAGTTCCATCACGAAGTTTGTGCGTCCTTTGCGATCTCCCACATGCGTGTGGCGTCTTACTTTCGTTTAAAACGCGTGGCGCTTCCAAGGTGTTTTTACTTTTTAGCATTGGCCACACATTTAAATGGCAGGTAATATTTGCTTGTGGGTATTAAAAACAACTCTCGTACAGTCGTTGTACCTGCTGCTTGGTTGTTTAAATTAAAAGGGCTTGTCTTGATTCAAGGCTACACAAAGAGTGTGTGTAGTAGTCTCTTGAAAGCAAAGTTCTGGGAAATGTCCAGGACGAGGCGATCTCTTTCTTTACCGCTCGGGGAAGCCCCAGCCAGCAGCAAGGGAAAGTCGTTTGGATTGAAGGCAAGCGACCACAAAAGACGTTGCTCGGATAATCGTAAGTGTTTGTGGAAATTTTCAAATCGCTTCCTCTTTCATTACTTGTCATGCAATACTTTCCCCCATGAAATAACCCTGAATATTTTGAATACTAAAATACTAAACTCAGTCCCAGGTTTTTATGAAAGTATATAATATATTTGTACAGTTTCAACTTCTGTACATACGTTTATTTTAAATCATTAATAATGAATAACCTGTCAACTCAATTCACATTATTTTTCTTTATGCTAACAGTTCAGTATTGAAATGCTAATATAGTTCTTGGTGTTTATATGAATTTGTATATAATTTTTGCTTTATTTGTTTGTTATAATATTGTAAGTCACAGTATGTGGTTTATTTGTAATATATTTAGCCTTTTGGGACACAACAGTGAAATGTAAATTTTGTGTTGGTGTTTATAATATAGAAAATTTATAAAATAGGTTGCGTCTTATGCACGCTGTGATTGGTCAATTACCGTGTTTATATCAGGCCATGTAAACACGGTTGTGATATCACGGCACATTTTTTAGCCTTATTTCATAAAAGAAATAGAAAATGGATGCCCTGTGTTTATATAACCTGATGCAAACACTCGAGTGAGTTGGGAGAATTCGAAAGTACTTATGTAAACCCTCGCCTACGGCTCGGGTTCACATAAACTTTTGAGTTCTCCCAACTCACTCTCATGTTTGCATCAGGCTATATAAACACGGGCAGCCATTTCCTATTTCTTAATTACGACACCCCAGGGGACATACACTGTGTAAAAATGACACAGAAATTGCCAGTACATGTTGTGGTAATTAGCCTCAACACTTACACCTTTGTAACAGATAATGTACATAACATTTAACAATTACTCGCTGAAGGTGAGGTGAATATTATACACTTGTTGACTGGCACCTTGGTTTTCGTTGGATTTTTGCTTGGTTTAATTCGGCTGTTCAGCTAGACTTTCACTAAGTAGTTGTTGCCTGAGCGTGCAACAATTCTTGCAATATTGCCTGTGTGAGAAACATAATTTGATTTGTCTAATCATGATCGGAAATCGCATAGAAAATCGGCCACTTTCATGGAGCAGTTCGCAGTCCACGTGCGTGCTGGCTCAAGTGAGTTGTCGGCCGTGTATTGACGATGTTTACACGCAAGATATTCATTGTACGCATGCGTAGCTAATACGGGTCAACCCGTATTTCGCGAGCCTCAACAGCCGCCATTTCCGATCGTGCCCATGTGACCATCTGAGTTATGACTAGCAAATACCCAGCTATATAATAATGGTAAATAATAACAGAGATGAAATTGAGGTTACTGTATGTTATTCACTGATATATACTCGCATAAAGCTGATGTGGTCACTCATCCAAGTACTAACCCCATTCAACCTAGCTTAACTTCGGCGGTGAGAGGCAGCGCGCTAACAGCTTGTGCCATCTATGCCTCCCTAGCTAGGTTCATTTTTCAACTTGTTTCTTTTCTTCTCATTGCAGCAGTGATAAGTGATGCTGATGAAAATGTTAATGACTCCAGTGAGAAGGAAATGAATAGTTACCCCTCCTCTCCATCAACCCCAGGTTGGTAATATGAGTGGTTTTGGTAAAAAAAATAGCACTTATGCCAATATATTTACTACTGTGCCATATTATTTCGCGGTGTATAAGTTGATTTTCTAGGGCTTAAAATTGATGTCTAAAAGGTGACCTCGACTTATATAAAGGGTCATAAAATTATGCACGAAATCATAGCCCAAGGTATACTAGAACCCAGTCCTCTATACATCAGGAAATGGGTACTTCCACTACTGTGTACTGTACTTGCACTGACTTGCATGGTTTTGCATATTAACACTTTGAGGCCTGGACGTCTCCCTGTGCTGAATAAAATCTGGAATTAGCCAGAATAAAATACTAAAGACTCGTCGTCAGGCTTCAAAGTGTTAAAGAGATAGGTTTTAACACTTTGAGGCCTGGACCTCTCCCTGTGCTGAATAAAATCTGGAATTAGCCAGAATAAAATACTAAAGACTCGTCATCAGGCTTCAAAGTGTTAAAGAGATAGGTGTTAACACTTTGAGGCCTTGACCTCTCCCTGTGCTGAATAAAATCTGGAATTAGCCAGAATAAAATACTAAAGACTCGTCATCAGGCTTCAAAGTGTTAAAGAGATAGGTTTTAACACTTTGAGGCCTGGACCTCTCCCTGTGCAGGGTTCTGCCCACGGTGGGTGGCACTGGGTGGTGGCACCCGGCACTCAGCACGGGCGGCAGCGCCCGGTACTCACACCAAAATGGACCCTTCCACCCAGCACTTGAAATATGCAATAAGAAAACCCCATGTGTTGTATTTTTTATATATCTTTTAATTAATTAATTAATTAATTACATCATGTATTTTTTTGTCCTTGGTGAATTTTTATTTTATTGAAACAATATTATTTGGTGAAATTCAACACCACAACGCACACAATATTAGCTACCAGACTTGTGATTCGGTGAAATACAATATTCCTTCAAAGCCAGATTGGATTGTCTGATACTTGGGTAAGGCGCTAATCACTTCACACTTTGTTTATTAATGCCTGTAAGATGGTACACCGGTGCTTGTAGTCCTAGAACATACGCAGGAAACCTTGCCCTAGATTTACATAGAGAATTCGTCATGCTGTATATTCTAGCATGCCCTAGTATGTATATAAATATATAATAAATAAGTACTTAATACTTAATAGTAATATTTAGTCGGACAAAATTGTGAGACACATGATGTAAAGGATTATGAATTTCACTTGCTCACATTTGGAAAATAAAATATCATTTTCAGATTACAGTACTAATTTTCACATATTCTCAGGGGGGGAGGTGAGCCCCAGTAGGTACCGGGCACTCACATGCCCCTGGGCAGAACCCTGCTGTGCTGAATAAAATTGTCCAGAATAAAATACTAAAGACTCATCTTCAGACTTCAAAAGGTTAAATACTATGAGATACATTTTTACTGCAGCAGTGAGCAAGCCTGAAGAGAGTGAGCAGGGCAGCGGGCCTAATTATAATGTACAGACAACAGTAGTGGGTCTTTTTTTCCCAATCTTTCTATTCTAATTAAACTATGTACATGTGCAGTGTAAAAGAGTAAAGTATGTGCTGTGTAGGCAGTGTTCTGGATAGAGCAAAGTGAAAAGATGGTAAACTGCTAAGATTAGTTAATGCAATACAGTCACTTTACTCTGATGAAGGGCTTTGCTTGAAACATCAGCATTTCATTATTAATACCACCTTTTCACTTAACTGTTTTAATTAAAGTAGTATATATACATACATGTACACATGTGACCAGTTTTTGGTTGTGATTCTGCATGATCACCCATCCCCCCAGGATTCAAATGTGAATTTCATTTATTATACGGCTCTGTCTCACGTGAGCTGTCTTCTTGCAATCATATTGGTTCCTGTTGAGCAGTCATTAAATACAAACTGGTAAAGATTGACCAGTCATAAGAAAAGTTGAAAAAAAAATATCAGAAAATTATGCTAAAGTCAAGCTAAAACGATATTTCCATTATGATCATAAATATAATTTTACCACGACAAATTTTTAATACGACAATGTGTTTACAGTAATTAAAAGTGTTTTCATTGAAATTTGGTTGCCATATACCTACCGGTAATAGAAACCTAATATTAACTTGACACATGGTCAGTTTTTACGACAAAATTATCCTGCCTTTGGTCTTTTCGCATGGACTTCGTTTCTTCTTGTGAAAATAGAAAGGCTTCTTTATTAGTTATTTGAATAATCTGGACTTGATTAGTTTGCTGTTAAAACAAATTTTCTGATATATTTGTTTATATATTGGCAGGGGTGGATCAAAAAAATTTGAATTGTAAGGTCTCGGAAATACTGTTTCCACTTTCCAGCATTTTGGGGGTAGTTTTGAGAAACTAGATATTCTCTTGCCTGTGACTTTGTAATGTTGATAGGCAAAATTGCAATTTTGATTGATGGATTCTTGCAAACGCTTTATCACGATTCCTCGACGGGTTGCCTATAAAAAATCATTTTCAATGCCAAACTTTGGATAATGCAAAATTCTACGTAAAGTTAGAGCCATTACCTTCAAGTATAACATCAGATTTATGTGTTAAAAAAACAATATTTTAAAGGTGATGTACAGTCCGTTCTGCGCATGATCGCCATTGGGTCCCCAAAACACGACATTCGTAGATAATTACATGAAGTACCCAGCTCAATGTAAACCGTTAGGAGCAACATGGCAGAAAACCAACTGATTCGGCGAGGATATCTCTTCGGATTTCTTCTATTTCTCCTGAAAATGTTTTGTTTCTAGTACAAGTAATGAAGAGAAAGCAAGAAAAGCTTACAACCTTGAATAAGGTAGCAGTATATTTTTTGTAAATAAAGATGTAAACATTAGTTTCGTACATGCGCAGAACGGACTGTACGTCACCTTTAAGCAATCCGTCAAGGAATCGTGGATACAGCGTTTGCAGGTTGCTGATTGAACCCATCAATCAAAATTGCAATGTTGCGCATCAATATTGCAAAGTAGTCATGTGCACATTAATGGCACATGTGCACAAAACGAGGGTGGGGGCGATCAAAGGGCCCCGCTAAGCTTAAAACGTCAGTATTTCGTTATCAAAACTAATCTTACCAGTTTACCATCTTTTCACTTTGCTCTATCCAAAACACTGCCTACACAGCACTCTACCTTTGTACACTCTCATGGATATAATAAATCATTTAGTTATTGGACACTGGACAGTCATTTATTTCATTATATATTTTGGACTGTCTTTAAATTTCTCACAGAAATATCCGGTTTTCCGCCCCCGTGCTCTTCTATAGTGCTATACACAGCCACTCATTGAATTATCGTTAAATATTTAGTACACCGTGAAAGCGTGGTGTATAATACATCATTTATGTTGTGAAATTACGTTTCATGTCGTTACCGTTCATTATTTTCGGCTTATTTCCATAAATTTCAATGATTTAATTACGATACAGACAAAATTTTCGCCCGATGCCCCCACAGAAGACGTGGCTTAATTGATAATTCAGACCAACTGGTATTAGCCATTAAACTATACTGAAGATAACATCGCCGTAGGTTCGTCGTTCGTTTCTGGCTGTAAGTTTTACGAAAAAGCTTGTTGTTTTGGCTTTTCTGAATCGTTTATTATACAAAATCGGTTATTATTATTGAAATATGTATATTTTAAATCGTCTGTTTACGGAAAACAATCATGATAAAATCATCTTTGAAAAGCGTTTATTGATAAAACTAATTTTGAAAAAATAGTATCAAAGTTGCGATTCGAAGTTTGTCCCGTCTTGCTCGTGAAGCAAACTCTAAAACTCCACCGAAGGCGGCAGAGTTCCTTGTGAGCTTTTGGACAAAGGTAATTAAATATATAAACAAAATTAAGACAAAAGAATAGGCGACGTTTCGGTACAGCAAAGTGGAAAGGTGTTGAACTGCTGAGATTAATTTTGATAACGAAATACTGACGTTTCGCACGACGGTCCTTTGTCAGAGTAACGTAAGGGCTTCGCTCGAAACGTCAGTATCTTGTTATCAAAACTTTAAATCTCGTCAGTTTAGCATCTTTTCACTTTGATCTGTATAAAACACTGCCTCGCGGCACTCTACTTTTTTGCAGTTTCGGTATCACACAGTACACAGTTCCTTCCTTCCTTCCTTCCTTCCTTCCTTCCTTCCTTCCTTCCTTCCTTCCTTCCTTCCTTCCTTCCTTCCTTCCTTCCTTCCTTCCTTCCTTCCTTCCTTCCTTCCTTCCTTCCTTCCTTCCTTCCTTCCTTCCTTCCTTCGTTCGTTCGTTCGTTCGTTCGTTCGTTCGTTCGTTCGTTCGTTCGTTCGTTCGTTCGTTCGTTCGTTCGTTCCTTCCTTCCTTCCTTCCTTCCTTCCTTCCTTCCTTCCTTCCTTCCTTCCTTCCTTCCTTCCTTCCTTCCTTCCTTCCTTCCTTCCTTCCTTCCTTCCTTCCTTCCTTCCTTCCTTCCTTCCTTCCTTCCTTCCTTCCTTCCTTCCTTCCTTCCTTCCTTCCTTCCTTCCTTCCTTCGTTCCTTCCTTCGTTCCTTCCTTCGTTCCTTCCTTCCTTCCTTCGTTCCTTCGTTCCTTCCTTCCTCCCTTCCTTCCCTTCCTTCCCTTCCTTCCTTCCTTCCTTCCTTCCTTCCTTCCTTCCTTCCTTCCTTCCTTCCTTCCTTCCTTCCTTCCTTCCTTCCTTCCTTCCTTCCTTCCTTCCTTCCTTCCTTCCTTCCTTCCTTCCTTCCTTCCTTCCTTCCTTCCTTCCTTCCTTCCTTCCTTCCTTCCTTCCTTCCTTCGTTCGTTCGTTCGTTCGTTCGTTCGTTCGTTCGTTCGTTCGTTCGTTCGTTCGTTCGTTCGTTCGTTCGTTCCTTCCTTCCTTCCTTCCTTCCTTCGTTCCTTCCTTCGTTCCTTCCTTCGTTCCTTCCTTCGTTCCTTCCTTCCTTCCTTCCTTCGTTCCTTCCTTCCTTCCTTCCTCCCTTCCTTCCCTTCCTTCCTTCCTTCCTTCCTTCCTTCCTTCCTTCCTTCCTTCGTTCCTTCCTTCCTTCCTTCCTTCCTTCCTTCCGTCCTTCCTTCCTTCCTTCCTTCCTTCCTTCTTTCCGTACGGTTGAAGTATAGATAGAAGGAGGCCGTTACTTTTGGGAGGCCGTTATTTTTCGGGTGGGAAAAAAGTGTTCGTGTATGACAGCTAAATATTTGATATATTTATAATACAAATACAAATGAGTTACCACACATGCTTATTTGGTGAAGTTTTTTCTGTTTAGTTATACACGAATTTGAACTGTGTATATATATGAAACCTTACATTACATGCATGCCGGACGCGTTTATATATATATACCGTGGTTCCAGAGGCTTTCAAGGTTTGTGGCTAAAGAAATAATGTCAGTCCATTACTGTTTGTGAGCATCTGTTTCAGATATAAAGTTGTATCGGTTAAATGTAACACGTTTAACTTATTTTCGGAGTAGAGCGCGTAGGCAATCCGCAGTGTTGTAGACTAAAACAAAGTGAAAAGGTGGTAAACTGCTGTCGAGCCGGGCCCTTTATCATGCAGAGTATAAACAACGTGATTGAAGGGATCCGCTGGAAACGTCAGTATTTCGTTATTAAAACTAATCTCAGCTGTTTCCCACCTTTTCGATCACTTTACTCAAAAAAGGCAATGCGAGCTCTTTTTACGAGCCTGTTTCTGCCTTGACTTAAAAAGAGGCTTAAATATAAAATACTAGGCCGTATACTGACGTTGATTATTCGTTAATTTACCTCATATTGTGGTATTGTAACGGTCTGAGAGTCTGAGTATGAATTATTTATTTAAATAAGCCATATCTGGCCCATTAATGTATTTTCCCGAAATTCCCTGGCGATAATCTTCGTTGTATCGAAACCCCCACACGAGAGCGCTTTTATACAGTATATTTGTTAATCATTTTCCTAACTCGATGTTCTCCTTCAAGTCGTGACAGACACAACATCTCTCTTTTAGTGGGCTACGTCATTGTGAATTATTTATGAATAAGCTATAACTGTCATTGTCCGTTACCGAAAGTAATCTTATCGCTTATCTGATTTCCCGCCGCAGAACGCTTTCGAAGTATATTTTGTTAATGAGTTGTGGTCAAGACAAATGTGCCAGCATTTACCCAGTTTCATTTAATTATTTTAAGAAACCCGCTGTTTGCCGCTGTAGACGAGAACAAAATCACAAACAATGATTATAAACTGAAGTTTCGTCTTCGGACGATTCAAGTGTACTCGCTTGGAGTATTTTCTTGAAAGAAAAATTGAATAAGCTTATATTCTTGCCTGGTGTGCGTAATACATGTAGTTTTTGTCCTCTTGGCTTTGAAAATTATTTCTTCGTTCGTACGATGCGACATTCTCGTGGATATTTAGGTAAGTTGTACTGTAAGAACATTTCTTGGTCGTTATCCGGAGCTATTAAAGGGTCTATGAAACGAAAATCGAGTCTGTTTTTATTTGAAAGAACATTTAAAATAACAAAGTAACATCTTTTGCAGTTTTTCGTTTCCTTGCTTCGTTCTTGAGATATTTCAGTTTGTTTGATAATGTAAATGTCACATGTGACGTACACGTGCATAATGTTTAGTCGGAGAAAGTTATATATCTTTGTTATTATCAAACGAAATCGCTTGAAATTCTACATGTTCGGTGGAGAAACACACCCACATGCTTCTTTTAAGTTAAGACCCAGTTTACACGATGCCGGTACAATTTGAAAACGGAACAAAATCATGCCGGTGTGTAAATACAGGCCAAAAAGTCTTGCGTTTACACGATGCCAGTATAATATAATGACGGATTAGCATGTGACTATTCTCTTCCAATGAGAATTGAGAAGACTTGTTACGGCACGGGCGTTTACACGTTACCGGTTAGTGTTCCGTTTTCATTTCATGCCGTCAAGGAACCCGTCTTCATTTTGTGCCGTTTTCATGTCATGTTTGTGCCGGTATCGTGTAAACGCAAGGCCTAAACGGCATGATTTTGTTCCGTTTTCAAATTGTACCGGCATCGTGTAAACGGGATCTAAGTTTCGTTCGATAGTAGCAAAGATATATAACTTTCTCAAATAAGTCATTACGCACAAATGTATATACGAAATTACAACATGTGACGTTTCCGTTTCAAACAATCTGAAATATCTCAACAACAAAACAAGGAAACGAAAAACTGCAAAAGATGTTACTTTGTCATTTTAAGTAGTAGTTAAAATATGAGCGGCCGATCTTTATGGGCATTTAGCCGAAGGCGAGCCATTGTGGATGCCCATAAAGATCGGACGCGAATATTTTAACTTACTTATCAAATTCTAAGTGTACATGATGAATACTTTGTTTAAGAGTTGTAAGAAACGTTAGATAAGATCATTTTAACTCAGAATTGAGCCGCTAGTGTCTAATAACTTTGATAAAACATTGATGTTTTATTAATCAATGTTTGAACAGTATTTACAAACACCTGATTAAACATTCATTTCTTTTGAATTTTCCTTATGAATTATTAATTGATTTGATAAGTGTTCTTTTAAATAGTGAGACAAACTTAATTTATTATCTATAACGTAATTTTGTCCAGTATCTGTGATTGTAGTGTTATAATGTCTATTTTTAAACATTTCATTACAAAGGGGAATTGAGTTGTGAATTAAGATTGTTATATACCAAAGACTTTCGTTTGCCAATAATGAAATCCTATTGGTCAAATCATGGTCACGTGTTGTTCAACAAGCTCAATGTTTCTTTCTGCCGAGGGAAACATTGCACTGTTTCCCTCTGACGTCAACAATGAAGAAGGAAACAGTGCAATGTTTCCCTCTGACGTCGCTTTAATCATGCGTTGTTCACGTGAATACACAATGATTATTGCATCAGATCAAGAACTTTGGACTCTTCGGGCATTTTGAAAACAAGAGCTTGTTTCGAGCTTGTTTGGTACGAAATAGTCCATTTTCCGAAAGAAAGAATTTCTATACATATCTTCAAAGAAGGTTTGAAAAACACTTGGAGAAATTTAAAGCTGTTCTTAGTGTTGAGTCTGGTGTATTTGTTTAGTTGAATGACTTGAATTGAAATTACGAAGACAAAGTCAAAGTGTTTTGGTAAGTCTTTTCGCCGTTTGCAAGTTTCAAGACAGTTTTGTATTTTGTATTTTAAAAGTCTTTGGTATATAACAAAACGCTTGTTGACTTTTGCCTCGAGAAACATCGAGTTTTACGGTCCCTCATGCTTCAATGTCACCCTCGGGTGACATTGAAGCCTTCGGGTCCGTAAAACTCGATGTTTCCCTCGGCGCCAGTCAACAAGTGTATACTATCACCTGCGAACAGGCTCTTAAAAAACAAGCCTTTTCACTCCTGTTAACACCCTCCTTTTAAAACGGAACGTTTGCTGCGTAGGCTAAGATTAAGAGAGAGCTGTTTCAGTCAGCGGAATGATGCACCGGAGCGGAAGTTTCCGCTGTTTCGCGCACTAAAATATCAGATTTTGATATCAAATTCGAAACTGCATGCGGAAAAAGTATACCGTCAAAGTTTCATCTTGAGTGTAGTGTGGTGGACCATGAAGTGTTTACTGCGCATGTACGTTGTTGTGCTTGTGCTTATTAGGCACTTTAAGATCTACGACGTCAACCCAGTGGCGTGGTGGCAGGGGTGGCGTGGTGGCAGGGGGCGGGGGGGGGGGGGGGGCAAGGCCCCCCCCCAGCTGGGGTTGCAGAAGGGGCACCAAAACTAGCAAGGGCGCCAAAACTTAACAAAATAAACCTATTTTTTTGTATAGCTATGTCTTCAATGGGGGGATATAAAGATCTGAAATCTCTAATCTTTTCTGTTTTCTATGAAGTTTTATAGTCTTCAGAATTCTGTAAAATCTCACTCCAAAATGCAGGAAATGGCATATCAGAGACTCTAGATTTCAATTTGGCGCTACCTCGGCGTTTGCATTGCCGTCGCCTTTGAGAGAACCCGTTTGTTGTAATATTATATATTGCTACTTGAGTAATTTAAAAACAAAAATTGTGATCGTTTAGCAAATACAATAATGTCGTTTTTTCTTTTTTCCCTTTTTTGGAAGTCATTTAACTAGCTTCGAATATCAAATATAATAGTCAGTTAATCGTGACTTCTTTAAATTGTAAAACTTATCTTGCGTTTTAACCGCCGTCGTCGTCCTAGCATCTTAAAGTCCCTATTAACCAATTAGAAGCCTTTTTTAGTGACGGTAGGTGACCAGAGCTTTCGACCGAGCTAATATTTCTTTGTGTTTTGCAGGAGATGAGAATACGGATAAAGGTTTGGTCAGAAATGATGGGCAGAGATCACCATCGAAAGGAGCTTCCAAGAAGTTACTTGTACCGGTATGTTGTTATCAGTTTTATGATTGGCAGAGTTGGAAAAAAGCTGCGGGTATGCGGGTACCACCCGGAGGAAGGTTTACTTTAGTGAGGAAGGTTTAAAGTGAAAACACGTGAAACAACGCATTCGGTAATCTGAGAAAGTTACAATTGATCAAGCAAGGTGTCGAGAAGAAATGCGATTTGCAGCAAAACATTGGCTAACCAACAATTATGCAGCAGTGGCAGCAGTTACATGCGTGAGACATGTACGCTGATGTCTGCTGTGATGTCTGTATCTTCGCAGCAGTCGAGGGTAGTTGGCAGGCTATCAGTCAGCAGCGGTCAGTTATTAGTAGCTATTGTAGTATGCCAAAGCTTACCTAGGAAAACCTAGAAAACCAAGGTACTGTGAAAGTCACGCAGTATTTATGAACGTTGCAAAACACAAAATTCTCGCCATATATTTTGAGGAAGGTTATCTAAACTTAAAAACCCATCCGGAGGAAGGTTGAATACTTTTTCCAACTCTGATGATTTGGTCGGTTTTCTTTGATCTATCGCTTCGTATATTTATCTACCCAGGGCAATATATTTAGCGACTTAAATTTGGATATATTAATTTTATAACCTCCACAATTATGAAATACTAAAGACTTATTAACCGAGTGTGAGGTCTGTATGGGAAAGTATTTGCCTGAGGTTTTCGTACAGACCGAAAAATAACTAGCAGTAATGTTCCGGCATGTTTTATTGTATGAAATATTTGAATATAGATACCTAGTTCTCTTTTATGTTAGTAGTGTTTTCAGCTTGAAGTTGGTAAAGTTTGTTTTTGCTGTACAAGCTGTCGTAAGTTAAACTCAGAGAAAAACTCTGAGCTCCAGACGGGACTCGAACCCACAACCTTCCGAATGCCAGCCGGACGCTCTCACCATTGAGCCACTCTCACCATCTGAGTTCCGGTGGCTCAATGATGAGAGCGTCCGGCTGGCATTCGGAAGGTTGTGGGTTCGAGTCCCGTCTGGAGCTCAGAGTTTAAAACAAACGAAAAAAGCAAAACAAACGAAAAAAGTTTTAGTTCTCTTCAGAAGTTTTCGCGCCAAAAATTACCGGTTTGAGAAAGAGCGTATCATATCGCAGAATCCAATCTCGTTCCCAGAGCCCACGTTCCCCACCCAGGAAACGAGAGACTCTGGGATAATCCGTTTCAAATCGTTACGTTATTGGCTGAATAGTGAGCATGAGTTGGTCTGAAGTGACCGGCAGTAGAATTAATAAAACCAAAATAACAAAGATGTCGGACGACAAGACTCCAGTGAAGACGTTGCCGCGATCGATATCTTCGCCGTATGCGTGTAGGTGCTGTAATTCGAGCTTCGCCAGCAACCCCATTGACTTGTTTGGGGAAAAGTCAAACAAGGAGAACATACTATCCAGATTCCGCTCGGATATTTACGCATGCGTACCTCAACCGGAATAACAAGAATACTGTGATTTGAAACGGATTATCCCAGAGTCTCTCGTTTCCCGGGTGGGGAACGTGGGCTCTGGGAACGAGTTTGCGTAAAATCCGGAAGACAAATACATTTATACGACGGCCATGTCAGACGAAAAAGACGAACAACTACAGTAATGATATTCGAACCCTGTTCAGCCATACTGTAGTTACGTGATGTGTAAAATGCTATATTGACAGTTCCAGGATTTCTTTGTTTTATTTGTTGACAGGTTTTTATTATATATAAATTTAGTAAATATATGAATATATTTTTTAGCCTGACAAGTCTCCGAAGGTTGGACGAAAAGCCTCCCTGAAGGTTCGTTCTTCTAACGCTTCTCAGCAACTCTCTTGTTGGAACTTTTTGTCTTTCTTGTTTCGCTATAAATTGATTTTTAAATCATTGTTACTTTTTACGCTTCGTTTGTCGTTGTGTCCTCGCAGGAAATGAAGAAAAGTTACAAACACGAAAAACGTCGCATGGCAAAGAAAGTGAGCACTGCTTTACTTGATCCCGTTGTCATCATACTTTCCTCTTGGCTCAAGGTGAGGACTGGGCTCCACTGTCTGTTTGAAAGAACAATTTTGATTGGTGGACTCTAGATATCTCGTACACAGAGCTTGCTGTGTTTTTGTTCAGCAAGAGAACGCACACCAGCACTGCAAAGCCTCCAAATCTTGTCGAGATAAATCTTCTTATTTTACTACCATTTGCGTTCAAGCGTTTAGCGAATAACTAGTTGTTTTCGAGTTTTGAAATAAACGTTGTCCAATGACAACTATACGTTTGACAGATCAAATCAATGACGAATAAGGGGTGTAACTTTCCGTTGTTATTGCTTCCGTTTCAAGTTTCAACGTTGCGTTGATATTTTCTCACGGGCCACGGCAACATGGAATACAAAATAAATGCGTTCGGCAGGTCATATCGAAGTGAACTACCCTTATCAGACGATCTGCGTTCGCTGATCATTCAAATTATCACAATTAAGCCAACGACAAATTATTCTAAGCAATTGTGTTGTGTTGTGTTGTGTTGTGTTGTGTTGTGTTGTGTTGTGTTGTGTTGTGTTGTGTTGTGTTGTGTTGTGTTGTGTTGTGTTGTGTTGTGTTGTGTTGTGTTGTGTTGTGCTTTGTGTTGTGTTGTGTTGTGCTGTGCTGTGCTGTGCTGTGTCTGTGTCTGTGTCTGTGTCTGTGTTGTGTTGTGTCTGTGTTGTGTTGTGTTGAGTTGAGTTGTGTTGTGTTTGTGTTGTGTTGTGTTTGTGTTTGTGTTTGTGTTTGTGTTGTGTTGTGTTGTGTTGTGTTGTGTTGTGTTGTGTTGTGTCTGTGTTGTGTCTGTGTTGAGTTGAGTTGAGTTGAGTTTGTGTTTGTGTTTGTGTTTGTGTTTGTGTTGTGTTGTGTTGTGTTGTGTGTAAGTGTTTGTTTTGTTTTGTTTTTGTTTTTGTTTCGTTTTGTTTTGTTTCGTTTCGTTTTGTTTCGTTTTGTTTTGTTTCGTTTCGTTTTGTTTCGTTTCGTTTTGTTTTATTTGTTTCTATAACGCTCTGACAATACATGTTTGCAGTCTAGGTCAACTCCTTTTCAATTTTGTCTCCGGATAACTATTAAGTATATATCTGCATGTATTTCCAGATAAGAGGAACGCTGAAGAACTGGGCGAGGTTTTGGTGTCTGGTGAAGCCTGGTGCTCTTATCATTTATAGGAATGACAAGGTAAATAAATGTAGCTGTATACCAGGGATATATTTTGTCATTGTTCAGGTAGTAGGCAGTGTTGAAATACGAATTGAAATATAGTAAGGTTTGAGTACTGCCCAAAATATTGAACGTAGTTTCTAACGTTTCGAGCGAAGGCCCTTCGTCGGAGAAAAACCATTACCAGAAATTAATGACAAAATGGCCACCGCGCTTGAAAGCCAATTTACATATATTCCTTACAAGATGGCGTCCCGTTTTGAACAGTAAATATATAAGGCGAATATATTAAAGTGAGAATTCTGCATATTGAGTAGCTTGCCAACTATTTGCCGACCTCCTGATCTAAACAACAACTATTATCCAATCATTTCGTCACCTATTCATTTTCATCAGATATATCTACGATCTGCCAAATTGTGTTGAAAATAGTAAACAAATAAGCAAGTCATGCACTACTGGATTGCGGTAGGATTTTGTTTGATACCTTCAAAATCGTCTTTGGTCAAATGTTTGAGAGTTGATAGAAGAACCTTTATCTTGTATGTAATAAATTACATATTGACCAAATTGGCTGAAGTTGTATTCATCCAATTCAACAACTACCCGACTTGTAATGACAACAAGAAAATATGCATTTTGAACACACCATGATTGATGGAGGCTCAAACATTGACAAACGATAGCTCGAGGGATATAGTCATTTGGCAGATCGTAGGTAGACCTGATTTAAACAAATAAGGAAGTGAATAATTTGAAAATCACTGTTGCTTAAATAGCGAGGTCGGTAAATAGTAGGCGGGATACACAATTAGCAGAATTTTCATTTTAATATTTCCCCTCTATATATTTACTGTTCAAAATTAGATGCCATTTCGTAAAGGCTATATGTAAATTAGCCCTTAAGCGGCGGCCATTTTGTCATCAATTTCTGGTAATGGTTCAATATTTTCGGCAGTACTTCAAACCTTACTATATTTCGATTCATATTTATAATACTTTGTCCAGTTTTCGCAAAACTTTCACAACATTTATGGTAATGAGAAAGAGCGAGCCGCTCACGAACTTACACTCAACGTACAATTGTTGATTGTTGTTTTGTGTTAGGAAGAGCAGTGGGTTGGTACCGTAATATTGAGCGGATGCGAAGTCATTGAGAGACCGTCGAAAAAAGAAGGATTTTGCTTTAAGATTTACCACCCGTTACAAAACTACATCTGGGCAACAAAGGTGCGTATATGCATAGTATATGTGGTTATTATATATCAAGTGTCAAAGTCCGTTTTTCTAGCTCTCTGATTGGGCGAGCGGTCCTCGCGTGGCGGTCCGAAAATCGTGATGTTTCCCGCGTACATGCACACGCAAAAACGCACACTCTGTGTCAGACCTGATGCAGAATGATGTCAGATCTGTTCAGAAAAATGTAGCGATCCCTGATACAGCCTGTTGCAGTATCAACTATGATACACCTATGATATCATATCTGTATCATACCTGCAGCTACAACAGACTGTTCAGAACAGATTCTATCAAACTGTATCAGCCTGACACGGTCAGTGCTGTATCAGTTTGATATAACAGACTGAACAGGTATGTTGTCTACGGAGCTGTCGCAGTCTGTTAGAAATTCTAACTAAATGTTTATACATCAGCGCTGGTACATTCTGTAGCTGTCAGGCTGTATCAAGGGTCGCTACATTTCTCTGAACAGATCTGATATCAGAGCTGATCAGACTGTGCGTTTTTACGTTTGTAACCCATGACAGCGGGCAACATTACATTTATTTTTCCTTAGGGAAAATATCAAAACCGGAAGTAGATGGTCAGGTTCAGTTTGTCTTTGTTTTCCCCAGTTTTCTTTCATTACAAACAATGTTTGAAAGGTTTACTCAACATTTTTGTTGTCATTTGACACTTGATATATAACAAAACTCTTATTTACTGGTACCTCGGGAAAACAGTGTGTTTTGTGGCCCTTCAACTGCTCGTTGTTGCCCTCGGCTTCGCCTCGGGAAACAACGGCAGTCTCGGGGCCACAACACACTGTTTCCCTTGGCGCCTAATTGTTAATTATACAATCAACGAAAATGCCTGTCCCGCATGCTATAGGCTTCTTGATTCACACGCGATTTGAATCATTTTTTCACTTGGAAAGTGATTTTTTCCCTCCGATTTACAGGGTCCACGAGGTGAGATTGCTGGGGCTTTGGTTGGGATTCCTTTACCAAAAGATCACTTGATTTTACGAGCCGCGTCCGAATCTGATGGTAAATCTTTTTAAAAGGATAAGGCAATAAAAATCCCAATTAATGGGGCATTATACGTGGATTTTCATTCCTTTAGTGATTTGGTTGTGTAATTGATTGTTTAGTCTTGTATTTGTATAGTTAGTTTCTCGTTTGATGTGTTTGTAGGAATATGTTGGCTGGATGCTTTAGAGGTTTCTGACAAACAAGCGTACATTATGCACAGAGATAATAAAGGAATGTAAGAGTTACGCTGTTGTGTTATTGTAACGTGTAGGAATTTTATAATCCATCCTTATGCTTTTAGTTTGTTGGTTGGTTTGTTCTTTCGCTCGCTTTCTCTTTGCTTTTTATTGTCTGTTTCCGTCGGTTGGTTTGTCAGTCCTTCTCTTTCTAACTCCATCTACCTTCCATCTCTTCCTTTTTTCCTTCCTTCCTTCCTTCCTTCCTTCCTTCCTTCCTTCCTTCCTTCCTTCCTTCCTTCCTTCCTTCCTTCCTTCCTTCCTTCCTTCCTTCCTTCCTTCCTTCCTTCCTTCCTTCCTTCCTTCCTTCCTTCCTTCCTTCCTTCCTTCCTTCCTTCCTTCCTTCCTTCCTTCCTTCCTTCCTTCCTTCCTTCCTTCCTTCCTTCCTTCCTTCCTTGCTTCCTTGCTTCCTTGCTTCCTTGCTTCCTTGCTTCCTTGCTTGCTTCCTTCCTTCCTTCCTTCCTTCCTTCCTTCCTTCCTTCCTTCCTTCCTTCCTTCCTTCCTTCCTTCCTTCCTTGCTTCCTTGCTTCCTTGCTTCCTTGCTTCCTTGCTTGCTTCCTTCCTTCCTTCCTTCCTTCCTTCCTTCCTTCCTTCCTTCCTTCCTTCCTTCCTTCCTTCCTTCCTTCCTTCCTTCCTTCCTTCCTTCCTTCCTTCCTTCCTTCCTTCCTCCCTCCCTCCCTCCCTCCCTCCCTCCCTCCCTCCCTCCCTCCCTCCCTCCCTCCCTCCCTCCCTTCCTCCCTTCCTTCCTTCCTTCCTTCCTTCCTTCTTTCCTTCCTTCTTTCCTTTTTTCTTTCCTCCCTTCCTTCTTTTCTTCCTTCCTTTTCCCCTTATTCTATATTTGTTTTGCATTCTTTACCATATATATTATATCTAAGCTCTTATTTCAGGGTAAGTGACTTGTATGGCAAACTGACCTCATCAGAAGACAGAGAAGAAGAGACCGCGCAAGGTATTTACAATAACTTCATATGCTTTCAACTTCTTCAATATTAAAGTCTTATTAACCAGTTCGAGGTCTGTACGGGAAAGTATTTGCCTGAGGTTTTCGTACAGACCGAGCGACGAAGGAGCGAGGTTTGTGCGAGAGAAACCGAGGGCAAATACTTTCCCGTACAGACCGAGAAAACGAGGTTAATAAGCCTTTTATTATATGGCTTTTGGTTTGTTTTCTTATCTGTTTTTAGTTCTACGTTTGTCTTGATCAGGTGTCGCTGTTCACCTTAGTTCTTACTTTTGAGCTTGTTCGTTTCGCTTCATGTTTTCACCTGTTAAGCTTTTATTTTTTGCGCTTTTAAATAAGAAGTTTTTATAAAAAGAAACACTGATGTTTCAGGACGTATTATTGTTCAAAATTTTCCAACGAATATATCTAATTCGCTTTTATTTTCTTTCAAATCAACTCAATAATTTTCCCGCCAAAACTTGCAGGTCATTAAAAAGGACGTAATGGCCTCTCACAGTGCCGAGAGGGCATTACGGCTTTTCCGGACCTCTCAGCAACCAATCAGCGTGCGCCGTTTGGCGTAATGACCCGAAAACAAGCCCAGCCATATAATAATGACCTTTAATACTACGTTCTCCTTTTATTTTGCAGTAATTGGTCGTCTTGTTTGTGGCGAAAGAGATGTTGATGAACTGAGTAACGACGCATTGGTATGCCATGTTTCAATTCACTACACATTTTTTACCTCTGTTTGTGTGTCTGTTTGTCACCAGGATATCTCAAAATTTGGATGAGAAATTAATAAAAATCTGACCACAAGATTCTCCGTTTAGAAGAAATACTTGATTGCGCTCATTATCTTTATTTTATCCAGACATTTTTGCATAATTTTGGTACGAGTGCAATCAAGCATTTTATTCAAACATACATGTGTTGGTCTCGTCAGCTAGCCTTGGTTAGCGGGATGCTCGTTTTCCTTTTAAAGGTTATTGGCATATAATATTGGCTCATAAAATTGTAATAGAGGATCCTTTACAACTTTTTTGTATCTTTCTGCGTTTTCAAGATATTTCAATTTGTTTGATATGTAAATGAGATGGTCTCTGACGTCAGGAGTGAGGTAAAATATTTTCATACAGAGCAAAATCACTTAAATATCTAACATGAAATGTTCAGCGTCGCAAGGAGTTTTTATGTGCACAGTTTCAAATGATTTCGCTGAACAAACTTAGAGATATAACTGGTTTTGCTACATGTGAAAATATTTTACCCCACACCTGACGTCAGAGACCATCTCATTTACATATCAAACAAATTGAAATATCTTGAAAACGAAGAAAGATACGAAAAAGTTGTAAAGGATGTTCTATTACAATTTTATGAGTTCTTTCAAATTAGACAAACTTAATTTTTAGTGCTATTGCCCTTTAAGCATCTCTAATAACCCGCTGATGGAGGTTTATACAGTCTCCGAGTGCCCTTTATGTGCACAGGAGTATGTTTTTCGCGCGGTATGGTACGTCTGGATGGATGGAAGGAAGTTCAACTAGTAGTTTTTGTGTTCTCTTTGTTTTTCCTAAAGTTTGTTTTTTTGGTTTCAGGATAAATCTGAATCTGACGAAGAGAATATGGAACAAGAAAATATAGGTAAAGTTACGTAAATTAACTATATTGTGGGTGTGGATCCCTTGGCCCAATGCATCACCATTGCTTCTGCCTGCAAACGTCATTGGGCCAACGGACCCACATCAGTCGCATTATGCGAGAGTTCACGAAGTGCCTATGGAACGAAACTTCAGTCTGTCTTAGGGGGTATTTACATGGATGAAAGTTGTCCCTGTCAAGGGGGTCACCCTTGGCCCCAGAGCTACAGTTTACAGAGTGTTTATATGAGGAAAAGTTGTCCTTGCTAGCAGGGTGACCTTCGATTGTCCCGAAGGGCAAACCAACTTTTAATCAATCGCGTTGAAGCGTTCCTTTGGAGTTGTCTCGGGTAGCTGAGTGAACGTGTTTACGTAAGGGAAAGTTGCCTCACCCCCCCCCCCCCTAGGGTTACC
This sequence comes from Paragorgia papillata, assembly GCA_035771165.1. Classification (NCBI taxonomy): domain Eukaryota; kingdom Metazoa; phylum Cnidaria; class Anthozoa; order Scleralcyonacea; family Coralliidae; genus Paragorgia; species Paragorgia papillata. The sequence goes on along the minus strand of JAWNZC010000122.1, from coordinate 363,224 downwards.
CTACCTCGCAAAGAGGGTGACTCTATCCCCAGGGTGACCCTACTACCCGAGACAAGTTGGACAAAGTTGGGAGAGACAAAGTTGGCTCTCCCAGGGACAATTCTCGTCCAGGTAAACGGGACCTTATTTGAAAGAAAGCTTAAAATGGCAGAGTAACATCTTTTGTAGTTTTTCTTTCCTCGCTTTGTTGTTGAGATATTTCAGGTTGTTAAATATTGATATTTATTAATTGTTTGACTGATGTAATGACAAGTTGTTGTTTTTGTTTGTTTAGATACTGGTGATGATGAACCATTTGCTGAGACCGTTTATGGCGAAGAACATGATCCGGAATATCTTGGAGAGGTAAGATGGTCGTTGTTATGGTCGTTATCGTGGTCTTGTCCTTTTCTATGTTGCCTTTTTTGTTTCTCTTGTTCCTCTTTTTGTTGTTAGTGGTGGTAGTGCTGTTGTTGATGACGATGCTATTTCTGTTGATGCTGTTGTTGTGGTTGTTGTTGATGATGATGATGATGATGATGATGATTCAGTTGCCGTTGCTGTCGTCATTGTTGTCGTTGTGATTGCTGCTGTTGTTGTTGTGATTGTTGCAGTTGTTGTTGTTGCTACTGCTAGTAGTGGTGGTGCTGTTTTTGGTGGTGTTGTGATTACTGCTGCTGTTGTTGTGATTGCTGCTGTTTTTGTGATTGCTGCTGTTTTTGTGATTGCTGGTGTTGTTGTTGTGATTGCTGCTGTTGTTGTGATTGCTGCTGGTAGTGGTGGTGCTGTTTGTGGTGGTGTTGTGATTGCTGCTGCTGTTGTTGCTGCTGCTGCTGGTGCTGTTTGTGGTGGTGTTGTGATGCTGTTGTTGTTGTTGTTGTTGTTGTTGTTGTTGTTGTTGTTGATGATGATATTGCTGCTACTGCTGTGGCTGTTGCTGCTGCTGTTATTGTTGCCATTGTTTTTCCATTTGCTGTTGCTGTTGCTGTTACATTGTAGGCCCACACCAGTTCACCGTTGCTTCAGAAACCGCTGAAGCTGATTACCTCGTCCCAAAGCTTGGACGAAGGCAAATACGAATACGTCCAAACGTGCTGCTGCCCGGATAGACTTTTTATGTTCTAATATTAAAAGGTCTCTTTCTTGTAGGCTGGCGAAGCGACAGAAGATATGGAGGATGAAGGAAAAAGCATCCTCTGGACTTTGATGAAGCAGGTAAGTTGGTATTCTTGTTTGTTTGTTTGTTTGTTTGTTTGTTTGTTTGTTTGTTTGTTTGTTTGTTTGTTTGTTTGTCTTGTTTGATTTGTATTAAATTTATGTTATATTTTCAGGTTAAACCCGGTATGGATTTATCCAAAGTCGTTCTGCCGACATTTATTTTGGAACCAAGATCATTTCTTGATAAGTTATCAGATTTCTATTACCATGCAGATATTCTTTCTAAGTAAGTACATTATGGTTGTGATGTTGCGTTATGCAGTGTGTTGTGTTGTGTTGTGTTGTGTTGTGTTGTGTTGTGTTGTGTTGTGTTGTGTTGTGGTGTGGTGTGGTGTGGTGTGGTTTGGTGTGGTGTGGTGTGGTGCGTTTCGGTGCGGTGTTGTGTTGTGTTGGTTTTGTGTTGTGTTGTGTTGTGTTGTGTTGTGTTGTGTTGTGTTGTGGCGTGGTGTGTTGCGTTGTGTTGTGTTGTGTTGTGTTGCGTTATGTTGTGTTGTGTTATGGTTCGATGTTATGTATTGTGATATGGCGTGGTGTGATGTGGTGTGGTGTGTTATGGTTTATGCGGTGTGTTGTGACATGGTCTGGCGTAAGAGTGAGTAAAATCTGATATGCCGTCATGTTTCTAGGGCCGTTAAACAAGAAAGTCCGTACGATCGAATGAAAGAAGTTGTGAAATGGTATTTGTCTGGTTTTTACAAGAAGCCCAAGGTACTTTGTCGTTATTTTAGGGACACTTCTATTGCCATGGCAGTAATAACAAATATTTATTTCACTGCATAAAGAAGTATAAGCGTAATGGGTTAATGTCAACCGCTTATCTCGCGAGCTTGAGACTAAAAAAGTTTAAAGGGGATTGGCATTAAAAATTAAGTTTGTTTAATTTGAAAGAACTCATAAAATTGTAATAGAAGATCCTTTACAACTTTTTCGTATCTTTCTGCGTTTTCAAGATATTTCAATTTGTTTGATATGTAAATGAATGGACTCTGACGTCAGGAGTGGGGTAAAATATTTTCATACAGAGCAAAATCAATTACATATCTAACATGAAATGTTCAGCGTCGCAAGGAGTTTTTATGTGCACAGTTTCAAATGATTTCGCGGAACAAACTTAGAGATATAACTGGTTTTGCTACATGTGAAAATATTTTACCCCACATACGAAAAAGTTGTAAAGGATGTTCTATTACAATTTTATGAGTTCTTTCAAATTAGACAAACTTAATTTTTAGTGCTATTGCCCTTTAACCTAACAGTTTAATTCAAACTTTAGATGTAACATAGTTCTAAGCATAGTTGATGTAACACCAATTTAAAAGGAAGATAAAGCACATCTATATATTTCACTTTTTTCTAGGGCTTAAAAAAACCCTACAATCCAATCATTGGTGAGAAATTTCGTTGCTATTGGAAACACCCGGAGACTGGAACGAGAACGTTTTTCGTAGCAGAACAGCTGTGCCATCATCCTCCGATATCTGGGTTTTACGTTGCCAATCGTCACGAGGGCTTTGTTGTAAATGGATGTATTTTGGCCAAATCCAGGTTTTATGGTAACGAAGAATACGTTTGTTTCTCCGACTTTCGCGTATCTAATATTTGGTCTGTCTGTCTGTCTGTCTGTCTGTCTGTCTGTCTGTCTGTCTGTCTGTCTGTCTGTCTGTCTGTCTGTCTGTCTGTCTGTCTGTCTGTCTGTCTGTCTCTGTCTGTCTGTGCCTGTCTGTGTCTGTCTGTCTGTCTGTCTGTCTGTCTGCGCCTGCCTGTCTGTCTGTCTGTCTGTCTGCGCCTGCCTGTCTGTCTGTCTGTCTGTCTGTCCGTCCGTCCGTCCGTCCGTCCGTCTGTCTGCTGTCTGTCTGGCCGTCCGTCCGTCCGTCTGTCTGTCTGTCTGTCCGTCCGTCCGTCTGTCTGTCTGTCTGTCCGTCCGTCCGTCCGTCCGTCTGTCCGTCCGTCTGTCTGTCTGTCTGTCTGTCTGTTTATCTGTCTGCTTTTCCTATTCCACTTATTTATTTATTTATTCATTCATCCACTTTTTCATCCGCCCATCCTTCCTTTCTCCCTTCCTTCCTTCATTCCCTATTTTCTTTCCTTGCTTTTGGGCTTCTTTCGTTCTGTCTTCCCTTTTCTCCTCCCTTCCCTCCTTTTTCCTTTCGTCCCTCTCCTTTCTTATCCAACTCCTCCCTTTCTTCTCTTTCCTTCCATTCGTTCTTTTTTTACTTCCACCCATCTATTCTTCATCCATCGTCTACGATTCTAACTTTCCCAACCTTAATTACTTTATTTATTTGACAAACATTTTGTATTCCGTTGCCATCTTCTTTATTTTCTTAATTAAGGTAACTCTTCATCTGCCATCATGGATGGTTTGGCTACCTTGACGCTACTATCACACGGAGAAGATTACATCATTTCAATGCCTTATGCTCATTGTAAAGGTATGCTAAAACACGTAAAACAAGTTTGCTTTACCCTAAAGTATATAGTGAAGTAAGTAATAAAGTTTTGTTGAGAAATTCAGTTTCAAGAACCATAAGCTTTTAAAAACATGGGAAATCTACTTCCGACGACAGTGTGATATTTTACGATTTTATTCAGGAGCAGTCATTACCAGAAATTGCTGACAAAATGGCCGCCGCTTAAGGGCTAATTTACATATAGCCTTTATGAAATGGCATCTAATTTTGAAGAGTAAATATATAGAGGGGAAATATTAAAATGAAAATTCTGCTAATTGAGTATCTCGCCTACTATTTGTCGACCTCGCTATTTAAGGAACAGCGATTTTCAAATTATTCACTTCCTTATTTGTTTAAATCAGGTATACCTACGATCTGCCAAATGACTATATCTCTCGAGCTATCGTTTGTCAATGTTTGAGCCTCCATCAATCATGGTGAGTTGAAAATGGCCATTGTCTTGTTGTCATTACAAGTCGGGTAGTTGTTGAATTGGATGTATACAACTTCAGCCAATTTGGTCAATATGTAATTTATTACATACAAGATAAAGGTTCTTCTATCAACTCTCAAACATTTGACCAAAGACGATTTTGAAAGTATCAAACAAAATCCTACCGCAATCCAGTGGTGCATGACTTGCTTATTTGTTTACTATTTTCAACACAATTTGGCGGATCGTAGATATACCTGATGAAAATAAATAGGTGACTGAATGATTGGACAATGGTTGTTGTTTAGATCATGCAGGAGGTCGGCAAATAGTTGGCAAGCTACTCAATAAGCAGAATTATCACTTTAATATATTCGCCTTATATATTTACTGTTCAAAATGGGACGCCATCCTCTAAGGAATATATGTAAATTGGCTTTCAAGCGGTGGCCATTTTGTCATTAATTTCTAGTAATGAAGACGCCAAAATTGTCTATTCCAATTTGGATTTTATTTAGTGTTTTTAAAATAAAGAAGAATCGCCTCTTCGCTTGTTCAATTTCTCATCTTGTTCCAAAGATATTTTGCTTTTAAAGAAATGCAAATAAGAAACCTTATGACGTCACCATTATAGCCAATTCCCAATCTCGTTCCCAGAGCCCATGTTCCCCACCCGGGAAACGAGAGATTCTGGGATAATCCGTTTCAAATCACAAGATTCTTGTTATTCCGGTTGAGGTACGCATGGGTAAATATCCGAAGCGGAATCTGGATAGTATGTTCTCCTTGTTTGACTTTTCCCCATGGGGTTGCTGGCGAAGCTCGAATTACAGCATCTACACACATACGGCGAAGATATCAATCCCGGCAACGTCTTCACTGGAGTCTTGTCGTCCGACATCTTTGTTATTTTGGTTTTATTAATTCTACATACGGTCACTTCAGACCAACTCATGCTCACTATTCAGCCAATAACGTAACGATTTGAAACGGATTATCCCAGAGTCTCTCGTTTCCCGGGTGGGGAACGTGGGCTCTGGGAACGGGATTGGCCAATTCCGTAAAGGAGGAATATCTACGACGAATGGTACACTGCAATGTCCACGTTTCTCTCTTCGCTCGAAACGTTAGATTCCTACGTTCTCTGTTTTGGCGGTATATCTAACCTTACTATATTTCGATTATTGTTTCTACACTGCCTACGCAGCACGCTACTTTTATTATACAGTTATTGCTTGATATATTCCTTATTTGGGGGAGTTTGTTTGATCTGTGTGGAGTAGATGACATCATAAGGCATCTCATTTGCATGTTACAAAAACCTGAATATCTCTGGATCATGATGAGATAATGATTTAATAAGAACGCTATATACTTTCTCATACGGAAAGTACTTCTAGATAAAACCAAAATTAAATAGGTCTTCCATCTGTAATTTTTGTCGTAATTTTGTCAATGGGTTTACACTATCGTTTAGTTTAAAAAAACGAAGAAATTTTTTTACGTTGCATTTTACCTTTAACTATTTATTTTATGTACATGTCCACTCATCCTCGTTCCCAGTGCCTCCTCGGTAAACTGGGAAATCGGAGGCCCTGGGCAGATGAAAACGATTGAAGCGTGTGATTGGCCGGACGAAGGCTATTGTCGAAACCAGGAAGTGGGCAAATATATTTTCAACTGTCAAACAACGGTGTGAATAGAGTGAAGATTATCGCTCAGATAACACCGAAAAAGTCTACGAATAAAGCCAACAAAGTAGGATTCCTAAAGCGAGTTGGAACTGCGATGAGTTTCGTCATTTAAGTCTCAAAATCGAACGATTTTATACATAGCGTGACTCGATGACTCATTCGTCGGCGACGGCAAATTATGTTCGTAAACAACCTACCTTTGAATAGCATTTCGGTAAGCGAAATTGTGCTATTTTGTCCAGCGGGAAGAACAGTAAACAGCAAACCTTTCGGACGTCATAATAAAGCAGCTTTTCTTCAAATATCTGAGTGTATCTCGTTTGTTTCGTTATGTTTGTCCATGTTCGCACCCAGGGCGATGTGATATATTCAATGACTCAATGTCCTAGAATCTAGGACATCCTCCGATTTTCCAGTGTACCGAGGGGGCGCTGGGAACGAGGGTGCATGTCCACTGTAATCAGTGTAATGAAATATTATTTGTTGTTGTCCTAGGTCTGCTTATCGGCACGCTAACTTTGGAGATGGGTGGTACGGTAAAGATAGAATGCGAGAAGACTGGGTACCATACTGAACTTGAATTCAAATTAAAGGTAGAGTAAACTCTATTTTTGTGGTCGAGGTTAGAAGGGATGTCTCGAAGGGACTCGTCCAGTCATTTTGCGGCTTTTCCGAAATATGCCGTCAAATTTGTTTTTTTCAAAATTTGTCGTCAAGCTTCAGTGAGTCTCAAGATTTTAGCAATCTTCTGGATACCCTAACCACAACAAAAACTGTAACCATACTCAGAAATCTGGTTTATCCCCTAGCTTTTTGGAAAAACATATTTGACGGCATATTTTGGAAAAGCCGCAAAAGGACTGGACGGGTCTCTTTGAGTCATCCCTTTTAACCTCAACGTATAGAAACACCGATGCCCATAGGAAGGTTAATTACTGTTATTTTTATTAATTTTTGTGGCCACCGCTGATCAGCGGGAGCCACTATGTCGGCGTGATCTTGCTTGATTGAGTGAGTGAGTGAGTGAGTGAGTGAGTGAGTGAGTGAGTGAGTGAGTGAGTGAGTGAGTGAGTGAGTGAGTGAGTGAGTGAGTGAGTGAGTGAGTGAGTGAGTGAGTGAGTGAGTGAGTGAGTGAGTGAGTGAGTGAGTGAGTGAGTGAGTGAGTGAGTGAGTGCTTGTCTTGGACCTCACCTACGTCATAGTCCACGTATGTCGAGATTAGCACCCTCACCGGGCTCCGGGCCTTCGGCCCTACGTTAGGGCTCGGGGATTAGTATAATCGTATTCCTTTTACTATTGATGTTGATAATACTTCCGATTTACCCACACTGGAAGTCTTGAACTATAACAATATTTAATATTATCGATTACTCTTGACAATGCAATAGCCAGCGAGGTTTGGGGGCATTGGGTCTGTTGGGGGGGGGGGGGGGGGGGTGGGATGCTATTTTTTTTTTTGTGTCGACAAATTGCAATTATTGCATCATCCCGATAGACTTTGCGAAACCACGTGGTGTGCTTCTTCATGCGCCGCCATCTTCTCTGGTCGCTATTGCTCGAGTGTTCGATGACCTGGTTTGAAGCTTTTAGAAGATCACAAGCGACTTACTGAACACTGCTATTGATCAGTCATGTGGCTTACAACTGCGTTAACGTTAAATATGCTCACTACGCTTACAACTGCAGAGGCAGACACTGATGGCGGTAAATCTACACTAAAAGATGCTGTGCTATTTAAATTTCGATCTGAAACTCGATGTGATTCAACTGCTTCGCTAGCTTTAAGCTTAATATAATTTCATTAGTGTTTTCAGTGTGTGCATAGCTTTAATAGTTCCTTGGTACGTACGTTCGCTTGTTGTAGATCGTCTAGGTAATATACTGCTTACTGAGTAGCACCAAATAATGCAAAAAATACTGATAAACATGTACTATGTCGAACTGTTTGCACGTCTGGATTATAAACGCTGCCAGTTCGCCGCTGCACCAATGTGCCGGTCTTGTAGCTCGTTCAATCCAGCTTTTTCACTATATTAACTGGCAGCCAACTTAATAGTCGTCTAATGATGATTGCTTGAATCTACCGAATCTACCGATCTACTTGAATCTACCGAAATTTGCACGCTGTTGCGCTGTTTCGTGCATAGGCTACACGCGTAAAAATCTCGCAAGTTGTTACAGCATTGTTGCCTGAACAATGCTGTAACAACTTGTTGACATATGTGAGCAACATTGATAAATGAACAACATTGTTCATTGTTTCAACAAGTTGTTACAGCTTGATGAAACAACAACCGTTGTTCACGCATGTTGTAACAACCGAAGAACGTGTTGATACATCAACCATGTTCACCATTGTTGTAACATTGTTGTTCATCGTTGTTATTTCGTCATGCTGTTACAACATGTTGTATCATGTGCGAACAACGTTGTTGGCTATAAAAAATGTGCTGTTGCAACAACTTGCTCATGACTGTTGATTTATCCGTGAACAAGTTGTTCGAACCATAAGTGAACAACTTGTTGACAACTTGTTCACGGCGAACAGCACAACATTGTTCACGGCGAGCAGCACAACATTGTTCACGCCTGTTGACAACCGTGAACAAGTTGTGCGTTTTTACGCATGTATGCGGCTATGCCAAGCTGCATTGCTATCAGTAGACCGAGTGAACGCCTAAGCAGGCGTCTTGTTAATTTAAAATTTCCTCTTACAATTTTAGCCATTTTGGAAGAAGAGCGGTGAGAGTAACCGAATATCTGGTAAAATCAAGATGGGCAAAGAAAGTCTTTGTAAATTGGAGGGGAAATGGGTAGTGTATTTAATTTTTATCATCAGTAAAGATTATGGAATAGAACAGACGTATATTGGACGTTCGTCAAGCTCAAATGCTCAGAAAATGTAGTTAAAAACTAGTGGAGTATTTATTAGTATTGTTCGCATTCGGGTGTAATTTAAATGGATTTTTTTCTTTTTTAGGATGGGGAAGTTTTGATAACGGACTTACGAACTGCAAATACAGAAGTTAGTATTTTACGGGGAGGGAGGGAGGGAGGGAGGGAGGGAGGGAGGGAGGGAGGGAGGGAGGGAGGGAGGGAGGGAGGGAGGGAGGGAGGGAGGGAGGGAGGGGAGGGAGGGAGGGAGGGAGGGAGGGAGGGAGGGAGGGAGGGAGGGAGGGAGGGAGGGAGGCAGGGCAGGCAGGGAAGGCAGGAAGGAAGGAAGGAAGGAAGGAAGGAAGGAAGGAAGGAAGGAAGGAAGGAAGGACGGACGGACGGACGGACGGACGGACGGACGGACGGACGGACGGACGGACGGACAAAATAGCTAACCAGCCAATCAACCAACCAACCAAAGTCCCAACTAGTGGAAATCAATTTTGTCCAATTTTCAAATCTGAGAAATGCGTGCAATGGGTGTTGTTGTTTGACACGTTGATAAACAGAATAGTGATATATGCATGTTTTCCGTTCTTTCATAATAGAACGAGGACGAACTTCTTCCAGAGTTATTCTGGGAGCCCACAGCGGAAGTACGTAGTACGAGATTGAAACGACACGTGGTGGACTTGGATAGCCAAGACGAGTTTGAATCACAAAAGTAAGTTTTTTTCTCTAAACAGTATTACTGAATAAAGTGCCCAGAGACTAGTTGGCGATGCTGCTTTATTACCGTCTCGTATACGGTCGTTGCCAACCCAATGTTCTTAGCTCCTTAAGGGTCCTCGCGGCACCCTGACCCCCAATGTTTTATAGTCGAGGAGGAGAAGCGAGAAAAAGTCGACCACGTAGCACCCCCACTACACAATAGTTTTGACTCCAGATTATAATAGGCTGATACCCATAGAACATTGCTAGGTCAGTCGTACTCACAAATTGTGGGGTCAGTGGCCTGCTACATAGAGGGGGTGGGTGGTCCTTACATTGACAGATTTAAAGTGCACATGAAACGAAAATTAAGTTTGTCTTATTTGAAAGAACACTTAAAATGATAGAGTAACATCTTTTGCAGTTTTTCGTTTCCTTGCTTCGTTGTTGAGATATTTCAGTTTGTTTGATATGTAAATTATACAACTTGACGTCACATGTGCATAATGAGTTATCAGAGAAGGTTATATATCTTTGCTATTATCAAACCAAACTTAATTCGAAGGAAGTATGTGCGTGTGTTTCTCTCACAACGCCAAACATGTAGAATTTTCAAGTGATTATGTTTGATAATAGCAAAGATATATAACCTTCTCTGATAACTCATTATGCACATGTGACGTCAAGTTGTTTACTTTACATATCAAACAAACTGAAATATCTCAACAACGAAGCAAGGAAACGAAAAACTGCAAAAGATGTTACTCTATCATTTTAAGTGTTCTTTCAAATAAGACAAACTTAATTTTCGTTTCATGGGCACTTTAAGTCTGTCAATGTAAGGACCACCCACCCCCTCTATGTAGCAGGCCACTGACCCCACAATTTGTGAGTACGACTGACCTAGCAATGTTCTATGAGTATCAGCCATATATTATAATCTGGAGTCAAAACTATTGTGTAGTGGGGGTGCTACGTGGTCGACTTTTTCTCGCTTCTCCTCCTCGACTATTAATGGTATTTTTAAAGTGGTTCTCTGATGAAAATATTGTTGGCAATGTTTTTGCATAATCCTAAAGATGTTTTGGTTGTTGGTATTCGTGCAAAATTTCATTTCAAAATTCGTTGGAGAAAAGGTGATATTTTTTACGTGTGAAGTTTGTATTTTGGAGCGCCGCCATTAAAGTGGCCGAGCTTGAGAAGAATGAGTCGAGGAAGCTTATGACGTTAGAGACTCAATATCAACAATGACCCTTTTGTTGACAACAACAATGATCTTTGGTTTTTGTTGAGTCTATGACGTCATAAGTTCTCCTCAACTCATTCTTCTCAAACACGGCCAATTTAATGGCGGGCCCTCAAAAATACAAACTTCGCACGTAAAAACAATTTTGGTTTTGGGAATTCCGAAATAAAAGTTTGCACAGTTACCAACTACCACAATATCTTTAGGATTACACAAAAACATTACCAACAATATTTTCATCAGAGAACCACTTTAAATACAGTAACTGTTGATCCATTTTATTTTCGTAGTTTATGGCGATATGTGAGTGAAGCTATCCGTGCATGTGATCAGGTATGTAGTGCTAGGAAAACCTAAACGATTATGCAATTCGTCTAGACTACACTGCAAATTCCCAAAAACTTGTTTTAAGATAAAAATACTTGTTTTAAGATTTTCTTGTCGCGTTTGCAAGATAATAATCTTACTGCGGTTTCTTGACAAGATATTTTGTCTTAAAACAAGATTAAATATCTTAAAACAAGAAATAAAATCTCAAAACAAGAAAAATTATCTTGACAAGAATTGGAGGTTTTGCAGTGTACATAGTTATTCTGAGTATTAAAAAATTAGTTGATAGATACTAGATAGCTTGTACAGCAATCATGAACGGATAAAACTGTTATTGAAGAAGGTTATATATCTTTGCTATTATCAAACAAAATCACTTGAAATTCTACATGTTTAGTGTTGTGAGAGGAACACACCACCGTGCTTCTTGCGAATTAATTTAGTTTGATAATAGCAACGATATACAACTTTCTCTGAAAAGTCATTATGCAGATGTAACGTCAAGATGTTTAATTTGGAATTCAAACAAACTAAAAGGCCTCAAATATCTCAAAAACGAAGCAAGGAAACGAAAAACTTCAAAAGATGCTACAAAAGATGTCATTTTAAGTGTTCTTTCAAATATAAAGACAGACTTAATTTTCGTTTTATAGGTACTTTAATAAATTACGATAGGTTGTACAGCAATTAACCCTTTAAAGCCTGAAGACGAGTCTTTAGTATTTTGTGAGGAACAATGATGTTGACAAGCCTGTTGCCCGACATTTTAATGGTGCCAACCATTGTATTTCAGACATGAAAGTTTGTGCCATCTCACCCATTTCTGGCGGTAATGTCAGCAAAATGTAATGTTTTTCAAAATTGGTACCATTCATGCTCACGGACTCAACGAACGTTTTTCTTTTATTTAACACCTCTGAAGACGTTGTTTCTGTTCAGCAAGGGCGGACATAAACAGCGTTTTCACTTTATTAATTTATCTATTTTTACTCTCGCTCATCCTTTTTACACCCCCTCCTTTTTGCTCATCGAAGGTATGAATAGCAAAGGTCTTTCGCATCTCATTATCTATTTGTTATTGTTATTTTGCTTTGATTGGCTAATTTTTCGCATCTCATTATCAATTTGTTATTGTTATTTTTATCTGATTGGCTTATTTTTGGTCACATGATTACCTTTCGTATATAAGATCATTGTTTGTTTACACTCTTTACGTTTCTCTCTGACGAAGGGCCTTCGCTCGAAACGTTAGACTCCTACGTTCTCTGTTTCGGCAGTATATCTAACCTTGCTATATTTCGATTGTTCTTTAGTATTTTATCTGGCTAACGCCAGACGATTTTATTTAGCACAGAGAGAGGTCCAGGCCTCAAAGGGATAAAAACGAAGAAGACTGTTCTACATAAAATTGTTCTGGGACCCATTAAAGTGATTATATGTCTTTGAAATGTGTTTAGACTAAAGCAACGGAAGAGAAATTCAAACTGGAAGAAGAACAACGTCGAGGTCATCGTGAAAGGAAAGAGCAATGTGAGGACTGGGTGACGAAATTATTTGATCCGGATCCTTGTTATCCTGACGCCATTAACAGATATATCTATAAATGTAAAAAGTAAGTATATGTCTGTGAAAGCTGCTCGTCTAGGGCTGTGTTTATATATGCTGTGTTGAAAAATTATTGGTGGTGGTAATAGTGGTTGGACTGGTGGTGGACTGATGGTGGTGAAATGGTGGTCGTGGACTGGTTGTGGTGGTAGCAGTGGTGGTGGTAGTGGTAGTGGTAGTAGACTGGTTTTAGTGGTAGTGGTGGTGGACTGGTTGTGGTGGTGGTGGTTGCAGCGGTGGTGGTAGTAGTGGTGGTGGTAGTAGACTGGTTTTAGTGGTAGTGGTGGTGGACTGGTTGTGGTGGTGGTGGTGGTGGTTGCAGCGGTGGTGGTAGTAGTGGTGGTGGTAGTAGACTGGTTTTAGTGGTAGTGGTGGTGATAGTGGTGGTGGTGGTAGTGGACTGGTTGTGGTGGTAGCAGTGGTAGTGGTAGTGGACTGGTTGTGGTGGTGGTGGTGGTGGTAGTGGACTAGTGGTGGTGGCAGTGGTGGTGGTAGTGGTGGCAGTGGTGGTGGTAGTAGACTGGTTTTAGTGGTACTGGTGGTGATAGTGGTAGTAGACTGGTTTTAGTGGTACTGGTGGTGATAGTGGTAGTGGACTGGTTGTGGTGGGGGGTGGTAGTGGTGGTGGTAGTAGATTGGTTTTAGTGGTGGTGGTAACGGCGTTCATTCGTAATGTAATAAAAATTAGAGATATCAAAGTTTCAGTTTATACAGTTTAGCTAGAACTACTTTTTACTCCAGGAAAATTGAGAGCTTTTATTACTCGCATAATATTCAGTCATTCGAACGCAACCATTAAAGGGTAATAACAACTCGGGAAATTGTAATAGAAGATCTTTTACAAGTTTTTCGTGTCTTTCTTCGTTTGCAAGATATTTCAGTTTGTTTGATATGTAAATGAGATGGGCTCTGAGGTCAGGAGCAGGGTACAGTTTTTTACACAAAGCAACATCAGTTATGAAATGTTCAGTGTCACAAGGCGTTATTATGTGCACAGTTTCGAGTGATTTCGTTGAACAAACTTAGAAATATTGCTATGTGTGAAAATACTGTACCCTGCTCCTGACGTCAGAGACCATCTCATTTACATATTAAACAAATTGAAATATCTTGAAAACGAAGAAAAATACGAAAAAAATTGTAAAAGATCTTCTATTACAATTTTATGAGTTCTTTCAAATTAGACAAACTTAATTTTTGTTGCCAATGTCCTTTAAGGCATGCCTTGTAGCCGATGACATAACGTGTTGCGGTATTTGGTCTCTTTATCTAAACTTTTGTGTCTTTGTAGCGTCCGGCCTTGGGATCCTATAACAGATCTCTTTGAATACGAGCAAGAATTTATGATCAAAACGCGCACCCGAATCCGAGCTCCAATGGTGAAGCAACAAAGCCTGATCACCATGGAGGTCCACCCACCATCATGTAATGACGAGTCTCGCTTGTCGGAAGAACGCGGAGCACGTCGGAAGTACGGTCGGAATTCGCCGGACCAGTTAAGCAGTCTGGACGATGACGAGGTAACTCCGTCTATGTTGGTGCAGCATTTGAAACCCATACGAGAGTGCCAGACTGAACTGAAAGACCAAATGCGAACTATTCGAAGTGACATGCGCCGTTATCAAATAGCGAGCCACGATGAAATGAGTCGTTTCCAAACACGAGACTGGATTATTCTATGTTTTCTTACCATCGCTCTACTGTGGCAGTGGTATGATCGCAACAAGGTGTAGCTTGGTGTTTCGATTTGCGCAGGTCGTGTTGCCACGTTATACGGCTACGTGGTACTGATCAATATATAACTAGACTACGGGTGTCCTATATCAATAGATGACCAGACTTATGGATCCTTTCTCCCATAGTAGTAACTGCTGACCCTTTCTAAATTAATGAAGTTTTAACTGAATTGATCGGCCTGCGGGCGCGGCTGAGCCCACTGTCAAGTAAACATCGACAGAATTAGGTCAGCGGTTGCTACCATGAGAGAAAGGATCCACATTTAGGGCATCTTTGTTCCGTCATTTTTTCATTTCTTTGGACGGGACGGCAGTCCAGATATATATATATATATCAATCCAGATATATATATATATATATATATATTTCAAAAACTCATTAATAATTCATGAGGAAAACACAAAGGAAATCAGTACCATGTCCGTGGTTTTATATCTGATAAAGAATCCTCCTGATTTACATAAACTTTAGCTTTGATTTTCTCGCCTTAGACAACGTTATTTTTCAAAATTACTACGCCAATTAACTAACCAAATGGGTCGTTTTTGAAGCTATTCAAAACATTCGCAATACGTGTTTTATCAGATCTAAATCACTCGGCTATCGCCTCGTGTTTTAAATCTGATAAAACACTGCTGCTCATGTTTTAAATATTACATAATATATATATAGGTCAGTGGGTTGGGCAAGAAGTCAACGTCGTACCCACATCAAAGCGCGCAAACGAAGGTTCGTGAGAGAAAAAAACGCGATCAGTGAAAAATACAATGCTGAATAAGGTCAGCGGTTGCTACAATGAGACAAAGAATCCGTATTTCCGCCATTTTTGTTTGTCCACCTTCTCGACATCTCGATTTGATGACGCAAATTGACATAAAAACGGCTGCGAAGCTAATGAGACTATTGCAGATTTTTTAATCTTCAGGAAATGTTAATTTGGTCATTTCCAGGTTTAGAATTACGATTACATGTACATAGAAGTTTTAGATTTAAATACAGATGAATTAAATGATTAGAATTTCTAAATTGATTATATTTAGAGTTGTTGTACATGTAGGAGAATATTAAAGTTTCAATGTTTTATGAAGCCAATTGTTTGTTGTCTTCTGAAATCTGAGCATGTTTATTTGTTTACTTGTTCAGAAATCTTTTCGCAGTAATTAAGGTTGGCGAACGTCCACCAAACGGTCTGTACTTGGAAAGTAGAATTGAGAGTTCAGTTGATCATGATCATGAAGAGCTTACTGCCTTGCATGCGTACGTTGTGCTTGCTTATGCTGAGTGAGTGAGTAAGTAAGTAAATAAGTCAGTCAGTCAGTCAGTCAGTCAGTCAGTCAGTCAGTCAGTCAGTCAGTCAGTCAGTCAGTCAGTCAGTCAGTCAGTCAGTCAGTCAGTCAGTCAGTCAGTCAGTCAGTCAGTCAGATCAGTCAGTCAGTCAGTCAGTCAGTCAGCCAGCCAGCCAGCCAGCCAGCCAGCCAGCCAGCCAGCCAGCCGCCAACCAACCAGCCAACCAGCCAACCAGCCAACCAGCCAGCCAACCAGCCAACCAGCCAACCAGCCAACCAGCCAACCAGCCAACCAGCCAACCAGCCAACCAGCCAACCAGCCAACCAGCCAACCAGCCAACCAGCCAGCCAACCAGCCAACCAGCCAACCAGCCAACCAGCCAACCAGCCAACCAGCCAACCAGCCAGCCAGCCAGCCATCGAGCCAGCGAGCGAGCCAGCGAGCGAGCCAGCGCGCGAGCCAGCGCGCGAGCCAGCGCGCGAGCGAGTGAGTGAGTGAAATCTTTATTAACCTCCAATTCTGAAGAGTACACCCGACAAATTAACTATACGCTAAAAAGAAAAAAATAAACTAAGGAATAAAAATTAATTTACATAACTAGTCCTTTCTAAAAGGATCAAAAATCGAGTTTTGTACACAGTGTGATATATAGTGTGCACACTGTGCCCAGTAGTCACTGTTCAAAACGTTTATATCATCAGAACTAAACACATATATGTCCCCTAATAATGTTTGAATAAATCTATCCTCGTCCAATAAATTAACTGTATAGCAGACCGTAATGGGCAAATTATCGGTAATCTATGCCCACCAATTTCTCTAGCTTCTTCTGTTCTGTCGCAACAAAAGAGCGCATGGTGCACTGGATTGGTAATGACCGTAATTAGATACTGATAACCTAATGGCCCTCAGCCCCTTGATGGAAATACTTTAGTAGATTTTAACTGGGGGGACTATGGTGTTGATTTTACGGAGGGAGGAAAACCAGAGAACCAGGTGAAAACCCCTCGAGGCACAGGAGAGAACCAACAACTCTACTCACACGAAGCTAATGTGGTCTTCCATCCAAGTACTATAACCCTTTTCGACCTGGCTTAACTTCAGCGGTGAGAGGCAGCACACTAACAGCTTGTGCCTCCCGTGTCTCCTTATTTCACAAGTGTCAATCAGGCATTGTAGTTTCAGTCCCAAAGGAGCTAGGTAATTTTTCCTTTGAAGGAAGATGTAAATTTTGTACGCAGGTACGTTTGTGAATAGCAGTGCATGGATAGTTGCTGTCAGGACTGCAGTGTGATTGTGATATCGACTGACTATACACGAAGAAGTAGATAAACTTCCAAATCCATGAGTTTTGCTTTTTCTCAGAACAATCGTAAAATCAACTGGCGTCAACTGGGTAAGTCAAAATATGCCATGGCATCTTTATTCGTTACGAAAGCCTGCCAATTGCTGACTTCTACTTTTGTACATACCCACATATTAGGGACATTAAGATGCTGGGACGCGACGGCGAAGCAAATTAAGTTTCACAATTTAAAGAAGTCATAGTTAACCGACTATTCTATTTGGTATTTGAAACTAGTTTAATGACTTCCAAAACGCCTCAGTATTGCTAAAATGATTGTAGTGTCCGTATTGAAGTCAATCTCAAGCAACAGTTCTCATCTTTTGGCCGTTGACGTCGTCGTGAAGACGTGAAAATGCTCTAAGTGGCGTTGTGTAAAGAACGAGGACGGTGTTGAGGTTACTCTTGGGACGAAAAATTAGTCATATATTCTCTTTAATTTGTTTAAAGGACGTCGTCGTTGAGGTTGACGTCATAGACCTACCCCCGTGTCGAAGGCTACATATATAACTTAAAGGTATTGGCAATAAAAATTAAGTTTGTTTAATTTGAAAGAACTCGTAAAATTGTAATAGAAGATCTTTTACAACTTTTTCGTATCTTTCTTCGTTTCCAAGATATTTCAATTTGTTTAATATGTAAATGAGATGGGCTCTGACGTCATGAGCAGGGTACAGTATTTTTACACAAAGCAACATCAGTTATGAAACGTTCAGTGTCACAAGGCGTTTTATGTGCACAGTTTCAAGTGATTTCGTTGAACAAATTTAGAGATATAACTGATTTTTCTACGTGTGAAAATACTGTACCCTGCTCATGACGTCAGAGACCATTCATTTACATTTTAAACAAATTGAAATATCTTGAAAACGAAGAAAGATACGAAAAAATTGTAAAGGATCTTCTATTACAATTTCATGAGTTCTTTCAAATTAGACAAACTTAATTTTTGTTGCCAATGTCCTATATTTATTTTTTTTTCATATTTTTTTTTATTTTTTTTTCCCCCGTCTATTTTTCACGGAGAGAATGTTCTCCTTTTGTTTTCTTAGCGTTTGTTGATATTCAAAAAGTTATAAATGATGTGGATTTGCAAATACTGGAAGATAATTTGGCCAACATTAGTCTTTGTGACATAGAAGAGGAGATTGTAAGACAATATTATTGAACACGGTTATTATATTATATCATTATTGAAATTGAATTAAAACCTCGAGAATTAAAGTGCATATAACTCCAATTTTTTTATCATCTAAATACGTTCTACCTTTGGCAAATGGTTGAACAACGAAATATTTTTTAGATTGGAACAACCTTTATTGCTTTAATAGAGATTTTTTGTTTTCAAAATGGTAATGAGATGACGCCAAAGTAGTCATCATTATCTATACAATATTTATTTGCAAGAGTGACATGACCCAATTCTTCCATTAATGGTGTGTTTGAAGAACATGTTCCATATTGTATGAGTTTTTCCACAAATATTCTCAGGTAGTTTATCTTGCCAAAAAGAGAAAGAAAGCCAAATGCCTACATAGACGTCATCTCATTATACCATACTAGAAATGCGAATCGCCAAAAAAACATTGAAGAATAGCTGCAATCAAAAAAATATTTCACTGAACAACTGTTTGCCCTATCTAGAACGTATTCAGACGATAAAAAATTTGGGTTTACTGTATATGCACTTTAATATTATTATTGTCTTGGTTTATAATGTAGAGTGAATATCCAGTTGATCGTTGCTTCATCAATTTATTTAAGATGGCACAGCTTGTAATTCAGTATCTTATGGTAGGTATTTAATTTTGTTATGCATATAACCACTAGGCTTTTATCTGCGTGCATGCCAGAAAACAGCATAGTATACGTATACAAATAACCACCATGCATCAGTCGCTTATCTGCATGCCAGAAAACAGCATACAAATAACCACCATCAGTCGCTTATCTGCATGCCAGAAAACAGCATACAAATAACCACCATCAGTCGCTTATCTGCATGCCAGAAAACAGCATACAAATAACCACCATCAGCCGCTTATCTGCATGCCAGAAAACAGCATACAAATAACCACCACCAGTCGCTTATCTGCATGCCAGAAAACGGCATACAAATAGCCACCATCAGCCGCTTATCTGCATGCCAGAAAACAGCATACAAATAACCACCACCAGTCGCTTATCTGCATGCCAGAAAACGGCATACAAATAACCACCATCAGCCGCTTATCTGCATGCCAGAAAACAGCATACAAATAACCACCATCAGTCGCTTATCTGCATGCCAGAAAACAGCATATACAAATAACCACCATCAGCCGCTTATCTGCATGCCAGAAAACAGCATACAAATAACCACCATCAGTCGCTTATCTGCATGCCAGAAACCAGCATATACAAATAACCACCATCAGCCGCTTATCTGCATGCCAGAAAACGGTGTGCATATAACTGACCTTGCATGGCTTTGGGTGTTTTTTCTCATAAATTGAGAGGTATGTTAGCATATAAATAATTCTCTATTTGAGACATCGGCGTATTTTGTTTTTTTTTCAGTTTACACAACAAGTTCTAACAAATCAGGTCAAAGTGTTGACAAAGGTATAGTCCCGTCCTGCAATTATGCAACCTCGATATATATATTTTATATGTAATAGATAAAGCATGAGCAGCGATCTGTATCTGATTTACAAGGCGAGCTATACAAGCGAGCCGTAATAAATCAGATACAGATCGGCTGCTTTATCGTACTTATCAAATGGACGCATCTAAACAGTAGCCATGTTTTCAAATTATTTTTCAAGTTGGAGTGATTTAGCTTGAGGAAAAAGTTTATGTAAATCAGGACGAATCTGTATGATTAGATATTGATTAAATATTCATTTCTGTACAGAAAAAGATTCTTTTGTTTTTATTGTGATTTTTATTTCAAATCAAGAAAGTAAAATATATGGAACAAAATGCGCACGAAAAGACAAGAAGTTTTAACGAAAACACGAGTAATGTTTTCTCTGAAGAGAGAGTACAGCATCCAGAAATGGGAGAACACCGTGGCGAGATTCGCAAACAGAGTCTACAAATGAAAGAATTGCGTCAAAAAACGGGAAGAGTAGATTCAGAAATAAAGGAAGACAGTGTAGAAACGAAGACACAAGAAATGAGGGAGAACCGTTTAGAAATTGATGGACGTGGTCCACGAATAGAAGAATCGAGGCGGGAAATGAGAAGACCTGATTCAGAAATGAAGACGCACAGTCCAGAAATGAACGAACATCGTTTGGAAATCGACAAACGTAGTCCACAAATCAAAGGATTGCGTGAAAACACGGAAAGTGCAGATCCAGAAATGAAGGGACATCGTCCAGAGAGGAAAGAACATTGTTCAGAAATTGACGGAAATGGTCCACAAGTAAAAGGATTGTGTCACAACATGGGGAGACCAGATCCAGAAATACAGGAGCACGTTCCAGAAATGAAGGGACATCGTTTAGAAATTCACGGAAATGGTCCACAAATGAAAGGATTGTGTCATAAAATGGGCAGACCAGATCCAGAAATACAGGAACACATTCCAGAAATGAAGGGATGTCGTTTCGAAATTCACGGAAATGGTCCACAAATAAAAGGGCTGAGTCGGGAAATGAGAAGTCCAGTCCCAGAAATGAAGACAGAGAGTCTAGAAAGAACTGAGAAACACGGCCGTCCAGAAATGAAGGAAAGTTGTTCAAACATTGAAAAACAGCAGAAAATACAAGATGACGATCGACATCAACATGTTGGAAGTGGAATTAATCACGTAAGAATGGTACACCTAGCACGTAGTTTATATATATATTGTATTTATATATTATGGGAACCACTGAGTATTTTGATAAAATACAAAACAACGGCAACTCCGAAGATGGTAAATCTTAAAATGGTAAATGATGGTAAATCGCAGCCTAGACACTAGGCCTTCTATTCTCGCGAGGGCTGGCATTCGCAGAGGTCTGGAACCTAATTCCTGCTGGGTTCCAAACCCCTGCAGGCACGCGAGTCCCGCCGAGATATATAGAAGACCTAGTGTCTATTCTTTCATGCAGGAACACCAATCGTACTAAATGTACCAAAATGTAGAACAGTAAGTTTTCAGAACAGTTATTACATTAGAGCTCCCAGTGTCTGGAACACTCTCCCTGGTTCCATAAGAGACACTACTAGATCTATAGCATCATTCAAAACTGCTTTGTACAAATACTATCTAGATCTTACTGATGATATCTATGATCCGGAAAACCCGAAACCATTTAAATCTGTATGTGTTAAGTGACACACAACTCGTTGCGCATGCGCCACAGTTAAAGCTGATAATTTAGGTCTATTTTTATAAAACAGGTCAGTATGGTCCAACAAGAAATTTTGCAACATGTAAAACGATCAAAAGACAGCATAACATCCATGGCACAGGTCAGTTCTTTTTAGTATAACTATTACATAAGCCCCAGACAGATAGCCTGTGTACAGCCTGGATATACACCTGCAATTCAGTCTGTGAAAACTCGCACGATACCTTGTCGACATCCCCCCCCCCCCCCCCCCTCCGCTGAGCTTCTCCGATCTTCTCCGAAGTAGAGTTTGATTTTCCAAATCACAATCTCTGTCTTATTCCAGTTACGATTGGTTCTCTAGGAATTCTCGTGAGATCAAATAATCCAATCAAATAAACAATTATGAATCCTCAGATCTGAGAAGCTCAGCAGGGGTTGGACAAGTTATCGTGCGTGTTTTCACAGACGACTGAATTACAGCCGGTGTATATTATTCAGGCTGTACAGTGTACGCAGGCTACATCATAGTCAATCGAGATATGGTCTGGAAACTTCAAAGCGCCTATCATGAGCTGTGATTTTATGTTGAACCGTACCTTACACCGTGCACATCCTTTGTTTAAATTTTAATTAGGGTTATTAATATTTAAATAGCACGGTTGAGTGATTGAACTGAAACGTTACTGTTGGACAATTTGTTCATTATATACTAAAATACAATGTGTTCAGTGACCGTGCACCGTGCACAAAAATGCATAAAGGCGAACAAATTAAAAGATAGAACAAAGACTTTAGCCGAGTTTCCAGACCATATTTTGAATGACTATGGCTACAGACAGACGCTCTTACCATTGAACATAGTTAATAGAACATATACATGGTTTAGAAACTCGTCCAAAGTGATTGTTCTATGTTTTTGTTCAAGTTTATGGAAATTTGTGCAATTTCACGGTATCGTATTCTCTGTATAATGAAGCAGTCATCCAATAACCACGCTCGGGTTTAATTAGTGAGTTGCTTCATCGTCACGTGTCCATAGAATTTACTCCCATACATTTATGAGGTGCACCTTCTTTAACTGATTATGGTAGAAGAAGTACATTTTTATATCACGCGGAAAGCCCATCCCTCCTTCTTTGTTGTCTGAAATTTTCAGAGCTAAGTAGTTATTTACTCGCTTGTCCAAATTATGTATGCTACGTCAAGATTTGGAAATCTTCTCCTAAAGGCTTCCCTAGCTTGTCCTTGTTGGGCTTCTTGTTTCATGATAGGAAAGTACCATGAATGCTCTTTCCTTGGGAGTGAATTGCTGTCCAACCATCTTAAGACGGATGAAGTAAAGTGCACTTCTGCCTATACATGGCAAACATATGCATGGAACTCCCATGAGCATTGTTATTACCCCAAGGAACCCCACATGATTTGATGCCGCATTGCTTCATTTGGAATCCAACTTTATTCTCCTGTGGTCAGTTTTCACATGCATATGTATTCAAACTTGTATTCCGCACTCAAACAAAGCTGTGGTCAAAAACGGGATGGGCGACATTCGTTTAGGACACCCTATATTTTTCCAAATCTGTAGGTAGCATAGATAATTTGCATAATTTGGACAAGTTCAAATTTTGATGTTGCCTCTTTAAATGACTCCAGGAAGCGAGTAGATAACTATTTAGCTCTGAAAATTTCAGACAACAAAGAAGGAGTGATGGGCTTTCGGCATGATATAAAAATGTACTTCTTGTACCCAAATTAAAGAAGATGCAGTACAAAAACGGATGGGGGGCATTTTTTTGGGACACTCTGTATAGCGTGTGGTCGAAATATGATGAGATGTATCAGAAATTAAATCCTTTATGAGTAGATGAGCTTGACGAACGTTTATCATTAATATCTATAATCATGGCCAAAAACCCTAGGACAGTTCGTAAAAACGCATTCGAAGTACCCCCCCCCCCCTTTCCCCTTCAATGTTGCCATTCTATTGCTCTTTTTCGTCGTTATATCACACCAAGTATAAAATGAAACAACATTGATGGAGGGGGGAGGGGAGAGATTGTTAGGTAAGGATTCAAGGCGATATATTATAGTTTTTCTTGCGTGAGGCTACCAGATCTAGACTCTTCATTTGCACTGCTGTCCCAATTATTTATGGCCATGATTGTAGTAACATTTTTGATTTTTAGAAAGTAGATGAAATAATTTTTGGAAAAATTAGTGGAAGTTGTGTATCTCCTATTAGAAGTACTATGGACGACGACAGTTCTGAGATAAATTCATTGAAAACATTTGATGTGTATCTTTTGGATACTCCAGGTAGTTTAACCACTAGTTGCTATAGGCAATAAAGTTATTAAATCAAATCACTTATTCGTGATTACTTCATGCTCACTGCAAAGTAGTATGTGCCATATTTCCTACTTATTGCTCGTTCTATACTATTTATATGTTCGTTTACTACTTCTAGCATTTCAACGTCGTCAACAGTGAAACGTGATCTGGCTGAAAGTATTCAACGTCGAAGGTCCTTGACCAAGACAGTGTGAAGACAGTGTTAATCTATAAATTAGATCTGGATAAATGAAAAAAGAAATAAATGTTACATTGTTACTCGCATATATATTGCAAGTTGTAGGTATACATGTAGTGCATGTGGTATGTTTGCGAGCTTGGTGTAATGGAACAGACGTTTGGTGGACGTTCGTCAAGCTCAATTACTCAGAAAAGATTTCTGAGACCCCAGACAGGGTTCGAACCTGCAACCTTCTAATGACCGGTTAGACGCTCTAACCATTGAGCCACTGAGGCTCAGATGGAGAGCTAAGGTTGCAAATTCATAGTCATATGTGCTCCCAGGTGCTCCTAAGACTGCCTCGTCCCCAGACGCTTCAGATTGAGATCTGGTCGATCATTGAGGGAAGGGGAAGGGAGGGGGGCGTATATGGATGCGCGCAAACCTGGCCTTCCCATCAACCATTGCGCGCGCTCTATGCTAGTTCCCTGGCTTCACAAACGCGAATTATTTTCCTAAAAATTATAAGAAGAGCCCGCGGAGGAGGCAGCTCCTAAGATGTTTATTGCTAGCTTCCAAGCTGGCCTACCTGCAGGCCCTCGCAAAACGCCCGCGCAGCAGGCTGATAAAAAATGACCCAAGATATCCAAAACAATCTTGCTTTACCACTCAACATCCATGAACGTCCTTCAAGTCCTCCATTATCCATCACTCTCCCGTTTCCCTCCATTGCCAGATCAAATACAATTTTTGGCGGGACGTTGAGGCATGTTAAGTATTGTACAGCTACGAGGGTTTTGACTAAATTTAAATCCCAAAGAGTGTCTCGATCGCCATGGAAAGAGGAGGAGAGAAAAGAAAGCCTTCGGATACGTTAAATTCGAGCAATAAACGAGCGAAATCCGAAGACGATGCGAAGGCAAGCGGATTTGAAAAAGAGCTGGCCACGTTAGCAGCCAAAGATACTCGTCAATCGAAATGGCAGAGACCACCTTTGCCTAGAATAGATCCTTCAAAAGACGCTATCACTTTTCAGCAGCTTGATCTAGATCATTATATTGGTAAGGATCATTAGTTTGATGTATACTAATTTAGTTGTAGATGTAAATACAATTTTAAGGGGCCGTTTACAAAATACTTGATACTTGGTGGGTGGGGGTGGGGGTGTTTGTCAAAGCGTCACAAAAGAGGTGTGTGTGTGTGTGTGTGTGTGTGGGGGGGGGGGGTGTATAAGCAATGAGCTCTATATATATAAACTGGAGGGATAACTTGAGGACATATAGTGGGCATGCATATAGGTGTGAAGTACTGAGGACAACAACAACGAGTGGTCTGGCCATGCAACCACAACACTGTTTTATATCAAGCAAAACCTTCAGAATTAAATTATTACTAAGAATATTCCAGTTTTCAGTTTTTCGTTAGGGAAAAATACAATCATGTAATCTAGTAATGTTGCCTATTACCATGGAGCATTATTTTTAGCCCCCTCCCCTGTGAGAACCACTCGCCCAATCCGAAACCGAGAAAAACAACTTTGATGCTTCAGACCTACCAACTCTCACGGTTTGACCTTGACTCTCATGGTTTGACCGTGAGACTCCCGGTATCAGACAACTTCTCCTGGTCACCCGGTATGACTGCCACTTCTCACAGCAAGCGAGAATTCTTAAAAATGCCAATAGAAATACTCTGAAAAATTAAAATAAAGCATAAACTAAAGAAAAGCATCAATTGCACTTTGGCCGAGGCACAGAGCACCTGAATACAGTCTTAATCAATTATTAGTAATGCCTGCAATGCTTGACACTGTTTGGTCAGCGGGTGATAAAATTAAAAAAAGTTCTGAGTTGTCAAAATCAAAATGGCACAATTAAGAGGCGACGAACATTACATGCAGCAATCTCCAGGTTTGGTATCATTATATTTTAAAATCTCCAGATTTAGTGTTTGGTAAAGTTGGCAGGTCTGATGCTTGATATATAATAATAAAGCTTGTTGTTTGTTTGGTGTTCAGGTACACATCTTTCTGGTATGCCTGGATCTAGTATTGGTCCTGGTCCAGTTGCTCGTATGTATGGAATTACAATGGATGGCAACAGTGTCTTGTGTCATATTCATGGTTTTGTGCCCTACTTTTTTATTCCTGCTCCAAGCAATATGATGAAAGATGATTGTCATTCATTTCAAGACTCGTTAAACAAAGCTGTTCTAGGAGATATGAGATCTAACAAAGATAATATATCACAGGTAACAAAAAACCCCACTTTATTACAGAATCATCCTCAGAGAAACACGAGAAAATTTTTCATGATTTCTTACACTGCTAAAGTCAACTGAAAAATTTGGCTGACTCGAGTGGGATTTGGACTCGCACCTTCGGGATACTGGTACGCCACTCCAACTTAAGTGCACAAGATATTCTTGCAACAACTTAATGCTAATCCATGAGGAAGTGAGAAACTGATGGGGTGGTGTGAAAAACTGATGGGGTGGTGTGAAAAACTGATGGAGTGGTGTGAAAAACTGATGGGGTGGTGTGAAAAACTGATGGGGTGGTGTGAGAAACTGATGGGGTGGTGTGAGAAACTGATGGGGTGGTGTGAAAAACTGATGGGTGGTGTGAAAAACTGATGGAGTGGTGTGAGAAACTGATGGAGTGGTGTGAAAAACTGATGGGGTGGTGTGAAAAACTGATGGAGTGGTGTGAAAAACTGATGGGGTGGTGTGAGAAACTGATGGAGTGGTGTGAAAAACTGATGGGGTGGTGTGAAAAAACTGATGGGGTGGTGCGAAAAAACTGATGGAGTGGTGTGAAAAACTGATGGGGTGGTGTGAAAAACTGATGGAGTGGTGTGAAAAACTGATGGAGTGGTGTGAAAAACTGATGGAGTGGTGTGAAAAACTGATGGAGTGGTGTGAAAAACTGATGGAGTGGTGTGAAAAACTGATGGGGTGGTGTGAAAAACTGATGGGGTGGTGTGGTGTGAAAAACTGATGGGGTGGTGTGAAAAACTGATGGAGTGGTGTGAAAAACTGATGGAGTGGTGTGAAAAACTGATGGAGTGGTGTGAAAAACTGATGGAGTGGTGTGAGAAACTGATGGGGTGGTGTGGTGTGAAAAACTGATGGGGTGGTGTGGTGTGAAAAACTGATGGAGTGGTGTGAAAAACTGATGGGGTGGTGTGGTGTGAAAAACTGATGGGGTGGTGTGGTGTGAAAAACTGATGGAGTGGTGTGAAAAACTGATGGGGTGGTGTGAAAAACTGATGGAGTGGTGTGAAAAACTGATGGAGTGGTGTGAAAAAACTGATGGGGTGGTGTGAAAAAACTGATGGGGTGGTGTGAGAAACTGATGGGGTGGTGTGAAAAACTGGTGGGGTTGTGTGAAAAACTAATGGAGTGGTGTGAAAAACTGGTGGAGTGGTGTGAAAAACTGATGGGGTGGTGTGAAAAACTGATGGGGTGGTGTGAAAAACTGATGTGGTGGTGTGAAAAACTGATGGGGTGGTGTGAAAAACTGATGTGGTGGTGTGAAAAACTGATGGGGTGGTGTAAGAAACTGATGGGGTGGTGTGAAAAACTGATGGGTGGTGTGAAAAACTGATGGGGTGGTGTAAGAAACTGATGGAGTGGTGTGAAAAACTGATGTGGTGGTGTGAAAAACTGATGGGGTGGTGTAAGAAACTGATGGGGTGGTGTGAAAAACTGATGTGGTGGTGTGAAAAACTGATGGGGTGGTGTAAGAAACTGATGGGGTGGTGTGAAAAACTGATGGGGTGGTGTGAAAAACTGATGGGGTGGTGTGAAAAACTGATGGGGTGGTGTGAAAAACTGATGTGGTGGTGTGAAAAACTGATGGGGTGGTGTAAGAAACTGATGGGGTGGTGTGAGAAACTGATGGAGTGGTGTGAAAAACTGATGGGGTGGTGTGAAAAACTGATGTGGTGGTGTTAAAAAAGGAAGGGGTGGGTGCAACTCTGGTGTACGTGCTAAAAGTGGGTTTTTCTTGGCCACCATATTTTTCTGCAGGCGGTATTAGCAGTGGATTATCATACCAAGGAGAGTATCTATGGTTACCATGGGAACAGGAAGATACCATTTCTTCAAATCACGATGGCCTTGCCAAAGCTGATTGCTCCAGCTAAAAGAATTTTGGAGTCTGGGTTACGGTTTAACAATGATCCTGAAAGAGCTTATACAACGTATGAAAGTAACGTTGAATTTGAGGTGAATTTTCCTTGTCTGGAAATTTAGTTTGTTGCATTTGAAAGAACACTTGAAAAACTCATTAATAATTCATGAGGAAAACACAAAAGAAATCAATACCGTAGCAGAGGTTGTAAATCGGATACAGAATCGTCCTGATTTACATAAACTTTAGCTTCGATTTTCTCGGCTAAAATAGAGTATATCGCTAAAATAGTTGGTGAACTTGATTACTTAGATGCATTTGTATTTTAAGAAAGATACAGCATTCGCAGCCGATCTGTATCTGATTTACAAGGCGAGCCGAAGGCTCGCCTTGTAAATCAGATACAGATCGGCTGCTCATGCTGTATCTATTACTTAAAATGCATGATAGAGACAAAGTAACAGTTTTGCAGTCATCTGTGATCTATTACAGTATACACACAGAAAAATGTAATTTATAACGTACTGTTTAATAAACGAGCAGGAGTGTTTAGAATATAAAACACGAACTGCGAGTTTATTGAACGACCACTTGGTAAGTTCATTGGCGTAGTAAGTTTGAAAAATAACCTTGTCTAAGCCGAGAAAATCAAAGCTAAAGTTTGATGTAAATCAGGAGGTATCTTTATCACATATAAAGACACTGATTAAACTTTAATTTCTTTTTAATTTTCCTCATGAATTATTAATGAGTTTTTGAAATAGATGTAAACAGATGCGTTTCTGACTGGCTACTGTGTGTGCTTCATTTAACAAATAGATTCCATTTTGCCATTGTCTGTTCAGTTATAGATGAACAGATAACGTCACAACGTGGTAAGAACAAAAAAGTGGCCCACGAGACCACTGATGTTCTTACCACGTTGTGACGTCTTCTGTGCATCTATAACTGAACAGACAAAAAAAAAATGGAAATCTATTTGTTTTATACAATACAAAAATTTAAAAGGTTTTTACCGAAACTCTTGTCGGATTTTGGGCACGAAGAAAGAAAAAAGAAAAAAGCAAGTCAGCTGACGTGATCTGACGTGATCCATGTGTCTGTCCTCTAATAGATCATGGGCAACAACCAATGAAAACACGCATAGCAACCAGTATAAGGTATTGTATAAACTGTAATAGATCACAGAAGACGTCACAGCGTGTAAAGAACAACAGTCACATCACTCGACTTCGTCTCGTGTTGTACTTTTTTGTTCTTTACAGGCTATTACAGTACACAAACACACTGAAAAAGCACTGTGTATTCGTTAAATAAGCACACAGAAGTCACGTTTTTCTATAACTGCTTATATATAACATTCATTGTACCCCGTTTAATACAGTCTAGTTATGCTTGACTTTAATTAGATACGATTTATGGTGGACACTGGTGTAGTAGGTTGTAATTGGATCGAGCTTCCTGCTGGGAAATACCAAATGAGAAATGACCAAAGAAAGACGTCAAGATGTCAGCTTGAAGTAGACATTGCTTGGGATGAGTTTATCAGCCATCCTTGTGAAGGTACTGGCTTGAAAGTACAAGATAGATGATTTTAAAGTGCCTAATTGAAAGGAAAATTATAAAATGATAGAGTAACATCTTTTGCCGTTTTTCGTTTCCTTGCTTCGTTCTTGAGATATTTCAGTTTGTTTGATATGCAAATTAAACATTTTAACGTCTCTAACTACTTAATAACCGAGAGTGAGGTCTTTACGGTAAAATATTAAACCGAGGTCTTGCTGTATTGACTGAGCGATAGCGAGGTTAATACGGTACGCTCAAGACCGAGGTTTAATATTTTACCGTAAAGAGCGAACGGTCGAGGTTATTAAGTAGTTTATTATATGGCACTTTTTATTTCAAAATTAATCTTGTATTTCTTGGTCTTCGCTTCCTTTAACTTCGTCGAAACACCGAACTAGCGTTATTTTCTTCTGTTTCTTTCTTGTCTGGATACTAGTATTTACTTTTATAATGTTCATCGTCGTCTATTTCATCTATTTTCGCCGTTTTTCGGCAATAAAAGTTTCTTATTGGGATTTTTTGTTTGTTTCCAATCGTAGGGCATTAACAATTTTCATAATGCCCGTGGGCATTACGGAGAAATCTCGCCCCGTCAGCAACCAATCACAGCGCGTGATTTTACTGGAAGTAATCCGTGCCATATAATAAATGTGCATAATGAGTTAAGAAAGTTATATATTTTTGCTATTATCAAATATAATCACTTGAATCTACATGTTTAGTGTTCTGGGCGAAGCACACTTACATTCGTGCTTCCTTCGAATTAGTTTGGTTTGATAATAGCAAAGATATATAACCTTTTTCGATAACTCGTTCTGCACATGTGACGTCAAGTTGTTTAATTTGCATATCAAACAAACTGAAATATCTCAAGAACGAAGCAAGGAAACGAAAAACTGCAAAATATGTTACTCTATCATTTTAAGTGTTCTTTCAAATAAGACAAGCTTAACTTTCATTTCATGTGCACTTTAAAGGGAAGCCTGTTTAAAAAAAAAACATTATAGAAAATATAAAAACAGTCTTGTATCAACTTTCTTGCATGCAAGGTCTGGAACAACTTTTACGCGTACCATTATAGTTTTCGGTTTGCATCAACCGTTTACGTAATAGAAATAAGCAACACCTTCATTTTGAATGTGCATACGTTTGCTCAAGTTTTACGCATGACGGAGAAATTTTGGCGTCAAAATTAGGTCGCTGTATGGTAAATTATATAAGTACTAATGCAGTTCTTATTGCTTCTCTTTTTCAGGCGAGTGGCAGAAAATTGCTCCAATTCGTATTCTTAGTTTTGATATCGAATGCGCTGGGCGCAAAGGTATTTTTCCGGAGCCAGAGAAAGATCCAGTCATTCAAATATCTAACATGGTTATTCGGCAAGGAGAAAAAGATCCATTCATAAGAAACGTTTTTACGCTCAATACGTGCGCTAACATCGTGGGCTCGGAAGTGAAATCGTACCGCTATGAAAAAGATATGTTACGGGTAATATGAGTAATAAGATATGTTATGGGTAATACAAGTAATACGAGCAACAAATTGTTGCAACGTTGTTGCGTTGTAAGTTGAAAAACGTTGTTGCACGTATTACCACCCACTTCAAACATTGTCACGCAACAATGATTTTGTTGCAAGTTGAATCAGCATGTTGCAGCAAGTAGAACTGGAGTCTACTTTTTTTCAACAAGTTTTTTCAACTTACAACAAAATCATTGTTGCGTGACAATATTTAAGGTGGGTGGTAATACGTGCAACAACGATTTTCAACTTGCAACACAACAAACTTGCGTTGAAAGTTGAAGAAAAATGTTGCCCGTATTACCTCACCTTAACACCCGAAGCATACAAAATTGATAAATTGACGTCACATGTGCATAATGAGTTGTTGGAGAAGGTTGTATATCGTTGTTATCAAATATAATATAATTTCACTTTACTTCACTTCACTTCACTTCACTTCACTTCACTTCACTTCACTTCACTTCACTTCACTTCACTTCACTTCACTTCCCTCCACTCCACTTCACTTCACTTCACTTCACTTCACTTCACTTCACTTCACTTCACTTCACTTCACACTTCACTTCACTTCATTTCACTCCACCTCACCTCACCTCACATCACCTCACCTCACTTCACTTCACTTCACTTCACTTCACTTCACTTCACTTCACTTCACTCGCCTCGCCTCACCTCACCTCACCTCACCTCACTTCACCTCTCTTCACTTCACGTCACTTCACTTCACTTCACTTCACTTCACCTCACTTCACTTCACTTCACTTCACTTTACTTTACCTTTTTTCACCTCATTTTATCTCACCTTACCTCACCTTACCTTATGTTTTATCTTCTGTATACAGGAGTGGTCAAATTTTGTCAACGAAGCAGACCCTGATCTTATTACTGGCTACAATATCGTCAACTTTGATCTACCCTACTTACTGAACCGTGCCACGACCTTGAAGGCGGGAATGTTTCCTTTCCTTGGCCGCATCAAGGAGGACAAGAGCGCTGTAAGCACGACGACATTCCAGTCACGCGCTTATGGTAAACGAGAGAACAAAGTTATTAACATTACTGGAAGAGTGCAGTTTGACTTGCTGCATGTTTTATTGAGAGACTATAAGCTTAGGTCGTACACGTTGAATTCTGTTAGTTTTCATTTCCTGCAAGAACAAAAGGAGGACGTACAGCATTCGATAATTACGGATCTTCAGGTTGGTGGTGTCAACACTACATTAGTAGAAGTAATAGAAGAGATGTGCATATTAATGTGCATATATATATATATATATAAATCTGGCGAAATAGGACGAATTCCACACCGGTCTCGAATTCGTGCGGTACCCATTGAACTATAAGAAGACTGGATCGATAATTCATGGGGGGGTTTGAAGCCAGTGCCAGTCCCTTTGCAGGTAGCTCCCGTGCTTCAAGTTACTTAATTTTCATCCTGCCATATATTTTGTTTGGGACGATAACAAATTACTCCAAAACAACGGATTGAAATACATTGTTTTATACGTATGTTTTTAGAAATAGCATTGGCTTCAATTTGATGTATAGTATAAGTTTCCTCGTTATTTTAAACTTTTTAAAATGTAGTAAATGTTCGACCATATTTCGCTGGGAAATAACACTAAGAAACTTGTTGTAGTTTTTCTGAGTTTTGAGCTGAAATACTTAACGCTGAACGTTGGGCTTTATATGAAACTGAAGCTATTGAAAAATGCTATTTGGTATAGAAACTTCAAGAGTTTAGCTAAAAGGGAAATAATTAAAAAATAGAAAAACAACTGCCATTTTGTTTGCCGTAGGTTACAAAATGGCAGTTGTTTTTCTATTTTTTAATTATTTCCCTTTTAGCTAAAGTCTTGAAGTTTCTATACCAAATAGCATTTTTCGATAGCTTCAGTTTCATATACAGCCCAACGTTCAGCGTTAAGTATTTCAGCTCAAAACTCAGAAAAACTAACATTTAAAGATTTTTGGCTTCATCCATTCATAGGGCCTGACTTATGGAGTTAGCGTTCCAGTTTACTTAGAGTTCAATGCTCGTACCATGTAAACGTAGCCTGACTGATAAGTAATCTACACTAACAATGACCCACAAGGTCTTTCATGCCTTTTTAATCATATTGAAGCTCTTTTCTTTTTCAGAATGGAAACGACCAAACCAGACGACGCCTGGCAGTTTACTGTCTAAAAGACGCCTTGTTACCACTCCGTTTATTGGACAAACTTATGTGCGTGATTAACTACATGGAAATGGCACGTGTTACTGGCGTGCCGTTTAGCTATCTCTTGTCAAGAGGACAACAGATTAAAGTAATTTCACAACTATTGCGAAAGGTTTGTATTTTTAACGTTAGCTTTGAAGAATGTGTTTGACCACAAATATATATATATATATATAGTTCAATCTACAGACACGGTGTTTCGCTGTACTACAGCTCATCAGTGTAGCTTGGAACAATATGAATGAATTTCATCAATTACTTATACACATGCGATCGTCGGTGACAACCGCATGTGGGACAACATCGGTGAAATACATTCAGATAGCGTGAAGTGCGCTGGGCCCAGAGTGCTCAAACTTCCACAAGGGTAGTGAGCGTATATATATATACTTCCACAAGGGTAGTGAGCGTATATATATATATATACGCTCACTACCCTTGTATATATATATATATATATATATATATATATATATATATATAACTAGAGGGTACTCACGGACTGCATACCTCCGCCAGCGGGATATCCGAGATAATAAAGAGAAACGAGCTATCCCACTAACCAGGCTAGCTCACGAAACCTACACCATGAATAAATGAATGAATACAATGCTTGATTGCACTCGTACCAAAATTATGCAATAATGAGCGTAATCAAGCATTAATTTTACACTGAGAATCTTGTGGTCAGATGCTAGCCTGCTGTAGTAGATGCTATTTTTCTCCTGCTTTACGAGGGAAGCGGGAGAAAAATAGCGTCTACTATAGCATGCTAGTCAGATGTTTATGAAGTTCTCATACAAATCTCAACGAAATTCAACCAAAATTTAATAGGTTTGGCTTTGGTCTGTGATCAATCTTTCCACAAACTTCATGAAAACGTGTTCAGTATTTTGTGAGATATTCTGGAGACAGACAGACAGACAGACAGACAGACAGACAGACAGACAGACAGACAGACAGACAGGCAGGCGGGCAGGCAGGCAGGCAGGCAGGCAGGCAGACAGACAGACAGACAAACGGACGAACAGACAGACAAATCGACGAACAGACAGACAGGTGGAAACATATAAACCTCGTGGCGGAGGTATAAAATAATTTACCACCTTTGGTCTCGCTTGCAGGCTCGTACGCAGGACTTGGTGATTCCCGCTCAACGAATTGAGCCTGGTGACGAGTACACTGGTGCGACTGTCATTGATCCTGTGAAAGGGTTAGTTAATATTTTGACCACTACAGAACATTTTATAATTCTTCCAATCATGCGTGGATAATTGCGAGAAAACATGTCGACGCGCCCAATGCCAGCATGCTGACTGTGTTGCCTCTCACCGCTGTAGTTAAGCCCAGTTGGACGGGGTTAGTACTTGGATGGGTGACCGTCTGGGAATAACCCTGTTCTCGAATTGAATTTCATGCGAGTAGAGTTTAGTTGGTCTCTCCTGTGTTTCGAGGGTTTTTCGCAGGGTTCTGCGGTTTTCCTCCCTCCGTAAAATCAACACTTAGGTCTTAGCTTATGTCGTGCACTTTTAACATGAGCCTCTGGCTCGGATGATTGGGCGACCACATCCTGTGCTTACGACGTTAAATAAATCATTACTCATTACTATTTTTGCCGTTTGCTTGTCTCTCTTTTTCTTTAAGCTGCTGTTACACGATGTGATTTTTCTCGCAACTTGCAACAAATAGCCTGAATGTTGCAGCTTGCAAAAAAAAATCGCATCGTGTAACACCCCGTAGCAACTTGCGATTTTGTTATTTTTGCCGTGTTGCAAGTTACAAGAAAAGTTGGATGGGTTCTACTTTTTGCTGCAACTTGCAACAAAGTTCGCAAGTTGCTGAACGTGTAACACCCTCTTTGCAACTTGCGAGTTTTTTTTTTTTTCATGGGTAAATTTGTTGCAAGTTGCAAGAGAAATCGCATCGTGTAACAACTATATACCAAGAATTATTTTCGTTTGACCTAAACTAATTACGTATACAGTTTTTTTGTGAAAACATTCTCCTTGGATATCAAGGCTGTTTATTCATTTATGTATTGAAATATATAAAAATAAGATGGAAGTATTTTGATAGAGATATTGTGATAGATATTTTTAATAAATGATCTCTTGGACTGAAGCACTTTTCTATTTTTAGGTATTACGACAAGCCGATAGCAACTTTGGATTTTTCGTCTTTGTATCCATCTATAATGATGGCGCATAACTTGTGTTACACAACACTACTTTATAAAAACAACATCAAAGAGTAAGTCGCTTTTTTGCTGGCCATATTGTTGTCATCTTTTTCTATAGTGACTATATTTCACTGTGTACAATTTTATTCACGATTTTTTCCCCCTCTTACAGTACTTTGCCTCACCATAGTTAATAGACATGGTTTGGAAGCTCACAAAAGTCATTGTTTTATGTTTTTGTTCAGGTTTATGGAAATTTTTGCACTTTCACGGTTACTGAACATATTGTGTTTTCTGTATAATGAAGCAATCATCCAATAGCAACGTTTGGGTTCAATCACTCAGCCGTACTGTTTAAATCTTAATAAACCTAAAACAAAGGATTTGGCACCTTCATGTACCTTTCAACATGAATCGTAGCTTGATTGTTAACCGCTTTGAAGTTTTCCGGGTTTCCAAACCATGTATATTTTCTATTAACTATGGCCTCACTAATCGCGAGTAGACACTTTGTTTTTGCGATTAATTTGTTAATTTTTATGAATTTTTTAGTCTCTCACCGGATGAATACATCAAAACGCCATGTGGTTGCTATTTTATTAAGGCAACGAAGCGGAAAGGTTTGTTACCAGAGATCTTGGAGAGTTTACTGAGTGCTAGAAAAAAGTAAGTAACGGAGCTTAAAAAGTTAAAGTGAGTAACTGATTTTTTGAGCTGCTATATCGTATACTAGGAAATATGTTCCATCAGGATATCCAAATATCTCGAAGTTGAAACACTTCTCTATATAATAATGGTCTTTATTAATGAGAATACATCAAACGTGTATCTTTACAATCAAATTTCTCCTAAGGATTTTTCAACGTGGCCGTGTCGAGGCATATCAAAGGCGCTTTAAGCAGCCGCCATACGACACAGTTCAGACCACGGATCCCAGCTATGCCCTAGGTGTTGATTTTACGGAGGGAGGAAAACCGGAGAACCCGGCGAAAAACCCTCAGAGCACAGGAGAGACCAACTAAACTCTACTCACATGAGTCTCAAGCTCGAGAACGGGGCTGTTCCCAGACGGTCACCCATCCAAGTACTAACCCCGTCTAACCGGGCTTAACTATTGGTGAGAGGCAGCGCCCTAACAGCACACGCCATCCTTGCTCCCC
Source organism: Paragorgia papillata (assembly GCA_035771165.1). Taxonomy (NCBI): domain Eukaryota; kingdom Metazoa; phylum Cnidaria; class Anthozoa; order Scleralcyonacea; family Coralliidae; genus Paragorgia; species Paragorgia papillata. The sequence continues at coordinate 326,704 of JAWNZC010000122.1, read as the reverse complement.
GTGCTATTAGTAATATATATATTAATCACTAATAGTATGACTTCTATAATTTTTGTAGCTTAAAATTTCTGGTATTTTTCTAGGGCTAAAACTGACCTAAAGAACGAAACGGATCCATTCAGGAAAAAGGTCAGAAATATTCTCATCTCCAATATCTCTGGTTTAGCTCGACGTTTGTGAAGTGTTTTTGATATAATCTGAACAGTGAAATAAAAGCAGTGTGCTGTGTAGGCAGTGTTGAAATACAGACCGAAATATAGTATGGTTTGACGTTTGAGTACTGCCGAAATTATTAAACGTAGTTTTTCTAACGTTTCGAGCGAAAGCCCTTCGTCAGAGTGAAACATTTCTCTCTGACGAAGGGCCTTCGCTCGAAGCGTTAGAAACTACGTTCTCAAATTCATTAATAATTCATGAGAATTTTACTCAATCAGACAGCTCCATTCCGTCACGTGAATGGGCTGTGAAACACCGGTAAAGCATTGCATCAAACACTAGCGTTTCATTTATGTTAATTAAACAAGAAACACGATGCGATTGAGTAAAATTGTATCATAAAACATCCGCAAGTCCCACAACGGTGGCTCATTGGTTCATTGTCTTTCATTTGAGAAGCCATTTCAAAACTCATTAATAATTCATGAGGAAAATTCAAAAGAAATTAAAGTTTAATCAGTGTCTTTATATGTGATAAAGATACCTCCTGATTTACATAAACTTTAGCTTTGATTTTCTCGGCTTAGACAAGGTTATTTTTCAAACTTACTACGCCAGTGAACTTACCAAGTTGTTCGTTTTTGAAGCCGTTCAATAAACTCGCAGTTCGTGTTTTATCAGATATGAAAACACTCGACTTCGCCTCGTGTCTTTATATCTGATAAAACACTCCTGCTCGTTTATACGTTTTAACAGTACTTACTAAACAGAAACTGATATTTAAGTAATATTCAACAATTCTGTAGTTTTTGAGTGCTCTTTATAGTTCACTATGTTTTGTCCTTCCCTCTATGCAGGTCCTGGATGGTCGACAGCTAGCATTGAAAATAAGTGCCAACTCCGTTTATGGATTTACTGGAGCTCAAGTTGGGAGATTGCCGTGTCTGGAAATATCATCTGTAAATATTGAAGTATAAGTATCTACGAGGGAGAAGTTGAGGGTTTTTTTAATTAAAAGAAATCTTCAAATAATGAAAAATATCAATGGCACTTATGACGTCATACTTTTGTTATTTCTACTTTTGACCATCAAGCCTCGCTTTGATGTCAAAACGTACCGAAATGTACCCAAACGTATAACGTGCCAAAATGTACCTAAACGTACCGAAATGTACCCAAACATACCTAAACGTACCGAAATGTACCGCAACGTACCTGAATGTAACATAACGTGCCGAAATGTATCTAAATGTACCCAAACGTACCGAAATGCACGCAAACGTACCAAAACGTACCGGAATGTACCGGAATGTACCCAAACGTACCGAAATGTACCAAAACTTACCGAAATGTACCCAAACGTACCATAACGTGCCGAATGTATCTAAACGTACCGAAATGTACCCAAACGTACCGAAATGTATCCAAACATACCTAAACGTACGTACCGAAATGTACCCAAACGTACCTGAATGTAACATAACGTGCCGAAATGTATCCAAACGTACCATAACGTGCTGAAAAGTACCCAAACGTCCCAAACGTACCTAAACGTACCAGAACGTGCCGAATGTACCTAAACGTACCATAACATACCGAAATGTCCCCAAACGTACCATAACGTACCGAAATGTCCCGAAACGTACCGAATGTACCATAACGTACCGAAATGTCCCCAAACGTACCTAAACGTACCATAACGTGCCGAAATGTACCCAAACGTACCGAATGTACCATAACGTGCCGAAATGTATCCAAACGTACTAAAACGTAACTTCTAAAGCTAGGTTTACAATTTAGATTTTAGATGGTGAGAAAAAAATGTACCTATTCTATTTTTAGAGCGTGACAGCTTTTGGACGAATGATGATCGACAAAACGAAGGAACTAGTGGAGGAAAAATTCACAATTGCCAACGGATATGAACACGACGCGAAGGTTAAGAGAAGTTTAGATTTAAATTTTAAATTCTTTAAAGTGCCGATAAACTCAAATACGATATTACTCATGTGGATTGTATATAACGTGAATAGTTGAATGCCAAAATATTTTTTGATTTGAACTTCTATTTGTTGTTATATTGAGGTTTGTATTTCCAAAATGGTAATGAGGATGACGTCTATGTAGGCATAATTTGCATACGCAGTGTTCTGTTACAGCAGAAATATTACCCAATTCACATGTTAATGGAATACTTGAATAGCATATTCTATATTTTATCATTTTTTTCACTAAAATCTTCAAGCGGTTTATTATAAGAAAAGAAAAAAAAAACACACACACAAATGCCTACATTGATGTCATCCTCATTAACATTTTGGAAATACAAACCTCAATATAACAACAAATAAAAGTTCAAGTTAGAAAATATTTTGGCATTCAACGTTACATAGAATCTATATCAGTAATATCTTATTTGAGTTTATAGGCACTTTAAAGCCCTAATCAAACGAGAACGCAAGTCATCGCAAGTTGGCAGTCACGCTATCCCAGCCAGCCGCTCCGAACAGTTTCCTGAAAATATTATGTACCGTGACAAAGTTAAAACTTATTTAAAACACTCATGAAACCTTTATTTTGTTAATTTGGGTGTTCAAACGACCGCCACAGAAATTCTGACTGCCAACTTGCGATGACTTGCGTTCTCGTTTGATTAGGGCTTAAGACCTGATTTGTTCGCTTTGGTCTGCTGATTATTATTTTTGTAATTGTTTTTCTATTATTATTCGTAGGTAATTTACGGTGATACAGACTCAGTTATGGTGAAGTTTGGCACCGATACTGTGGCCGCGAGCATGGAGCTTGGGAAAGAGGCTGCGTCACACGTCTCGTCTCATTTCATTCAGCCAATCAAACTTGAGTTTGAAAAGGTACAGTACTACAAACAAATTTGGCCATACCGACAAATTTCAGTCAGAATGGAAATACCTTCCCACTTCTTCTTCTGTAGTTCGTTGCGTATTACTGTATTTCTGTAGCCGCTACCCAAACCTGAGGAAAATGTTTTGTTGAAAACTGTACATAAATAATATAATTTAGCTTTAAAGGACATTGGCAATAAAAATTAAGTTTGTCTAATTTGAAAGAACTCGTAAAATTGTAGTAGAAGATCTTTTTCAACGTTTTGTATTTTTTTTCGTTTTTACAATATTTCAGTTTGTTTAATATGTAAATTAGATGATCTCTGACGTCAGGAGCAGGGGACAGTATTTTCACACCTAGCAAAATCACTTACACCTCTATGATTGCTCAACATAAAATGTTTAGTGTCACAAGGCGTAGTTATGTGCACAGTTTTAAGTTATTTCGTTAAACAAACTTGGAGATATAATTGATTTTGCTAGGTGTGAAAATACTGTACCCTGCTCCTGACGTCAGAGGTCCTCTAATTTACATATCAAACAAACTGGAATATCTTGAAAACGAAGAAAGATACAAAAAAGTTGTAAAAGATCTTCCATTACAATTTTACGAGTTCTTTCAGATTAGACAAACTTAATTATTATTGTCAATGTCCTTTAAATGGCTTTTATTCATAATACAATGGATGTTTATCCGAAATCGATACCAACAGACGAATATACATCAAGAATTGGCGAGTTTTATCGCTAGACTTTCTTCGCGCTTCAGTAGCGGCTACATAAATACAGTAATACACAACCAACTACAGAAGCGGAGGTGGGAAGGTATTTTCATTTTGACTGTAAGGTCAATTCAGCACTAGAATTTCCTAGGCAAATACAAGCAGTGTAATACAGGGAAAAATCCTTTTGAGAAATCCTTCTGCATAGGATGGTTGTTACCAATCTCGTTCCCAGAGCCCACGTTCCCCATCCGGGAAACGAGAGACTCTGGGATAATCGTTACGTTATTGGCTGAATAGTGAGCATGAATTGGTCTGAAGTGACCGGAAGTAGAATTAATAAAACCAAAATAACAAAGATGTCGGACGACAAGACTCCAGTGAAGACGTTTATACCGCGATCGATATCTTCGCCGTATTGACTTGTTTGAGGAAAAGTTAAACAAGGAGAACATACTATCCAGATTCCGCTCGGATATTTACGCATGCGTACCTCAACTGGAATAACAAGAATCCTGTGATTTGAAACGGATTATCCCAGAGTCTCTCGTTTCCCGGGTGGGGGAAAGTCTTTCCGCGCCTTTTCCAAAATATGTCGTCAAATATGTTTTTCCAAAAAGCTAGGCGGTAAACCTGACTAGGGTTAGGGTTTTTGTTGTGGTTAGGGTGGCCAGAAAATTGCTAAAATCTTGAGACTCGCTGAATCTTCACGACAAATTTGGAAAAACAAATTTGACGACATGTCCTACTGGCCCGTTTACAGCCCTAAGAGAAACGGTCTTCTATTATTTATTCGTACACATTGTTTTTACAAGGTTTACTTTCCGTACCTTCTGATTAGCAAGAAACGATATGCTGGATTGTACTTTACGAAACCCGATGTTCATGATAAAATGGATTGCAAAGGAATTGAGACGGTATGTATTTTAGTTGACAACTACTGTTGTTCTAGGGAGTTTTGGTGAAGAAAAGGGTGATTGATTGATGATAGTGGTGGTGGTAATAGTGAAGGTAAAGATGGTGGTGATGCTGCTGGTGGTGAAGGTGGTGGTAATGGTTGTGGTCATGGTGGTGTGTGGTGGTGGTGGTGATGATGATGATAGTGGTGTGATGATGATGGTGGTGATGGTGATGGTAGTGGTGATGGTGGTGGTGGTGGTGGTCATGACGATGATGGTGATGTTGATGTTGATAGTAGTGGTGATGGTGGAGGTGGAGGTGGTGATAATGATGGTGGTGGTGATGATGATGGTAGTGGTGATGGTGGTGGTGGTGGTGATGATGACGATGATGGTGATGTTGATGGTAGTGGTGAAGGTGGTGATGACGGTGGTGGTGGTGATGGTGGTGTTGGAAGTGATGATGGTGGTGGTGGTGATGACGATGATGTTGATGGTAGTGGTGGTGGTGATGATGGTGGTGGTGGTGTTGGAAGTGATGATGGTGGTGGTGGTGGTGATGATGGTGATGTTGATGGTGGTGGCGGAGGTGGTGATGATGGTGGTGATGATGATGGTGGTGGTGATGGTGGTGTTGGAAGTGGTGATGGTGATTATGGTGATTATATTGATGTTAGTGATGATGGTGGTGCTCAGGATGATCATGAGAATAATGACCAAACTGGGACCAATTGCGAAAATGCATCATTTTAAAATCATCACGTACACCATTACTATCACGATGATCAACCTCGTCCAATAATTGCTTATTGGTAGATCAGCTTCTTTCATTGTTTTAGGTTCGTCGAGATAACGCTCCACTTGTGGCAAGCTTAATAAACAATTGTCTACAGAAAATTCTAATTCACAGGTAATGGTACCTTTCTCATAAAATGGCGGATACTATTAAGTTTGTCTCATTTGAAAGAACTCGTCAAATGGCATAAGAAGAACTTTTACAATTTTTCCGTATCTGTTTTGGTTTTGGAAATATTTCGACCAAAGACAGTGTGCTGTCCGCCATCTTGTTGTAATATTGGGTCTAATTAACTAGGAAATTGGTGACGTCACAAGCAGGGTAAACCTGATGAAACCACTCCGTGGGTGACCAAATTTCCACGGAAGGCTTTTTAAATGTTGTGGGTCAATTTAAAATGGAAATAGCGCAACACAATCGAGTTTCTAGCTCATAATGTCATAAGGTTGGCAAGATAAAAATTTCACTTTACCCTGCTTATGATGTCACATGCATATCGAAAATAATTCCAAGATGGCGGACAGCAGGCTGTCTTTGGTTCAAATATTTCCAAAACCAAAACAGATACGGAAAAATTGTAAAAGGTCTTCTTATACCATTTGACGAGTTCTTTCAAATGAGACAAACTTAATTTTTATTGCCAATACCCTTTAATGTGCATATAAATTAGCCCTTTGACTTTTTCAAAATTTGTACTCAATTCTCTTACAGAGATCCTCAAGGCGCTATCGAGTACACAAAGCAAGTCATTTCTGATTTATTGTGCAACAGAATCGATATATCGCAGTTGGTTATCACTAAAGAGTTGACCAAAACTGGTGAGGAATACACTGCCAAGCAGGCTCACTCAGAATTGGCTGAAAGGTAGAAAACTCGGTGCTTTCTTGTGATAAGCTTATATTCTAGCGATTACAGTACAGTTCCATGGAAACTTGTTTTTTTTTCTGGTAGGATGAGGAAGCGAGATGCAGGCTCGGCGCCAAAGTTGGGTGATCGTGTTCCTTACGTTATAATTGCTGGAGCTAAAGGAATGGCTGCTTATGAAAAGGCTGAGGTAGGACTGGAGCGCGCTTGGTAGGTTGGTGCGTGTGTAGGCAAGTATGTAGTTAGATGGATGGGTTGGTGGTTGGTTGGTTGGTGGGTGTGTGTAGGTATGTAAGTGAGTGGGTGGGTGGTGGTTATGTATGTAGGTTGGTTGGTGGGTGGGTGTGTAGGTATGTAAGTGAGTGGGTTGGTGGGTGGGTGGGTGGTGGTTATGTAGGTTGGTTGGTTGGTGGGTGGGTGTGTAGGTTTGTAAGTGGGTGGGTGGGTGGGTGGGTGGGTGGGTGGTGGTTATGTAGGTTGGTTGGTTGGTGGGTGGGTGTTAGGTTGGTAGTTGGTTGGTTGGTGGGTGGGTGTGTGTAGGTATGTAAGTGAGTGGGTAGGTGATGGTTATGTATGTAGGTTGGTTGGTGGGTGGGTGGATGGTTGGTTGGTAGATAGATGGGTGGGTGGGTGTTAGGTTGGTAGTTGGTGAGTGGGTTGGTGTTAGGTTAGTAGTTGGTGGGTGAGTGGGTAGGTGGGTGGTTCCATTGGTTGGTGTGTATGTGTGGTACACAGGTAAAAATTTCACAGTTTATTAATAGGATGTGTTTGCAACAGGCTGGTAGCAAGGCTGTTAACAGGTTGTAACAATGCTGTTCATTCAGCAAGCTGCTACAACCTTGTTAGCATCAACCTGTTAACAAGTTGTTTGTTGCAGCACGGTAACAGGTTGTTGGATCAACTTGTCACGTGTCTGTTGGAGTCAACAACCTTTGTTACAAGTTGTCAAGAACCTGTTACAGACTAGTCAACAATCTGGGACAACCAGTGCAGACACATGACGGTGACAGCCTATCAGAACAGCCCGTAACAACTTGTTTGCAGGTCTGTGACAGCTTGCACGCTTTTACGTGTGTAGGTCGGTGGGTGGGTGGGTAGGTTGGTGGGTAGGTAGGTGGTGGGTAGGTGGGTAGGTTGGTGACGTACGTAGATAGGTATGGGCTTGTGGTGGTTGGGTGTAGATAGGTAGATAAAACATATTTATCTACATTCTACAGGTACCTTTCTCGAACACTGGTGTACAATAAATAAAATGTATAAGTACAAATAAGAATTAACAGTAGTTTTTCTATTGCTTGTTTTAGGATCCAATTTATGTATTGGAACATAACATACCGATCGATACAACATATTACTTGGAGAATCAACTCTCCAATCCTCTGATGAGGATATTTGAACCTATTCTTGGCGAGGATAAGGCAAAATCAGTCCTCCTAAGTATGTCTCAATGTGATAATCTTCAAAATTCTTCTAAAATTCATGAGGAAAACACGAAGGAAATCAGTACCATGTCCGTGGTTTTATATCTGATAAAGAAACCTCCTGATTTACATAAATTTTAGCTTTGATTTTCTCGGCTTAGAGAACGTTATTTTTCAAACTTACTTCGCCAATGAACTTACCAAATGGGTCGTTTTTGAAGCTATTCAAAACATTCGCAGTACGTGTTTTAAATATTACTTCAAATGCTACAATAGAGCTATATATAATATAATTTATCAAATTCATTAATACAATACAATTCAATTCAATACAATACAATACAATACAATACAATACAATACAATAGATTATTTGTCTTTATTCTCTAGAGGGTGAACACACGCGAACTAAAACCATAGTTACGTCATCGGTTGGGAAGCTGGCTATGTTTACGAAGAAGAAAAGTACTTGCATTGGGTGTAGATCAGTTCTTGATGATGACAGTGAGTAGTGTTCATATTATTATTAAGTTATTGTGTAGTATATGTCATTGTGTTACTACATAGTAACAACAGTGTGAAACATCTACCAATCACACTTACCCACTCACCCACCTATACTTAACCACCAAGCCTACCCACCTACGTATCAACCCACCTATCTGACTGACGAACCAGCCCACAGAGCATCTGGGGTAGCTAGTAAACAACCAACCTGCCCAAATCCTGACAAAGGTATTGAGTATGTAGATATTATTTAAGCAAATTTTAATGTTGATTTTGCATTTTTCGCAACTGGTTCCAGTTTGGTCTTATAATGTAAATATTCTCCACTCGAGATTTTCCTTCACCAATATTACCTAGTATATCCACTTTAAGCGAGTGAAATGCCAAATATTACTTGTAATATAACCATTGTACTTTTTGATTACTTAAACACATTTATTAATCTTTTAAGTAATATATCCAACACGAGTCAGTGTTCTTCCTCCAATTTCTAAATACTGATTAAATATTGATTTCTTTTGAATTTTCTTCATGAATTATTAATGAGTTTGAGAATAGTATTTCAAAAACTCATTAATAATTCCCATGAATAGAATTCCAAAGAAATTAAAGTTTAATCAGTGTCTTTATATGTGATAAAGTTACCTCCTGATTTACATAAACTTTAGCTTTGATTTTCTCGGCTTAGACAAGGTTATTTTTCAAACTTTCTACGCCAATGAACTTACCAAGTGGTTCGTTTTTGAAGCCGTTCAATAAACTCGCAGTTCGTGTTTTATCAGATATAAAAACACTCGGCTTCGCCTCGTGTCTTTATATCTGATAAAACACTCCTGCTCGTTTATTAAACAGTACTTCAAACCAAATCTTCTTTCTTTTTTTTCTTCATTAGCTAAAAACTTTTTGCAATAATGTTTTGAACTGATTTTTTCTAAATAATAATTAGAATATAATCAGAACTAATTTTAGACAAAAATAATGAAAACATAATAGAAAAAAATACTTTATATGAACAAATAAATAAATAAAACCTACCAATTAACTACCTACTTTTCTATCAACAACTAATGAACTAATCTACCAACGAAACCATGTATATATTCTACATTCGAATTTTCCTTCACCCAAAATCCTGAAAACATGCTATGTAATCGAGTGAAATGCCCAATATTACTTATAATATGCCAACCAATCAGCCTACCAACCAACCTACTTAGCTTTTAGTTTTGTCTTTAGTTCAGGCACCAAACGCCTTTTCGCTCCTAAATTTTGGCTTTCGGTATATTTTTGTCTGTTTTGTGCATAACATACAACATATTACAATATTAAAGTAAGATAGAAAAAATGATCTATAAGTATATTTTCTCACGATACTTGGCCTAATATTTTGTTCTAGGTGCCGTTTGTAAGCATTGCAAATCACGCGAGTCCGAGTTTTATCAGAAAGAAATTGCAAGTTTGAATAGTTTGGAAGAAAGGTTTTCTCGTTTGTGGGCGCAATGTCAGAACTGTCAGGGAAGTCTTCATCACGACGTACTGTGTACAAGGTAAATACAGTAGAGTTTACATGTAATGTAACGAGGTGGCAATCTCCTACCCAGAGCCTGTGATCCTTTTGGTCATCACCAAGAGTTGGAGGCTCTGGGAAACTCCGCTGAAACTCGTCATCTGATTGGTTAGTTAAGTTATTTTTTTATCATTTTCTAGCCGAGATTGTCCCATATTTTATATGAGAAAGAAAACTCAAAAAGACCTTGGTGATCAACATAAACTCGTAGCTAGGTTTGGTGATTGTTCGTGGTAAATTATGGTTTAGGAAAACTAAAAAAAAAACACACTAAAAAACGTACTTCACTGACTGCATTAACTTTTCGCCGCTCACTTTCTAGAGTGACTCAAGGTTTAGTGCTATCTGTATTCCGTAAGATTGGGTGGATGTTGCACCCCCCACAAACAGTCGCCACGCCCCTGAGATTATCTCGAGTACTTTTGTAATTATTAAAAAATCTCGACGTTTTACCGTGTTTTTGCTTTGCTATATCCAAACACTGCCTGCGCAGCACTTCAAAAGTTTTGAAGATTTTTTTTTGTGATTAGAGAATTTTCAAAGGTTTGGAAGATTTGGAAATGAGTAGCGAATGTTCAAAGGATGACTCAAAGAGACCCGTGCAGTGTTTTTGGGGCTTTTCCAAAATATGTCTTCAAATGTGTTTTTCCAATAAGCTAGGGGGTAAATCAGATTTCTGATTACGGTTAGGGTTTTTGTCGTGGTTAGGTTAGCAAGAAGATTGCTAAAATCTTGAGACTCACTGAATCTTGACGACAAATCAGTTGGAAAAATCATAGTTAATAGAAACATGGTTTGGAAGCTCAACAAAAGTCATTGTTTTATGTTTTTGTTCGGTTTTATGGAAATTTTTGCACTTTCACGGTTACTGAACATATTGTGTTTTCTGTATAATGAAACAATCATCCAATAGCAACGTTTGAGTTCAATCACTCAACCGTACTGTTTAAATATTAATAAACCTAAAACAAAGGATTTGGCACCTTCATGTACCTTTCAACATGAATCGTAGCTTGATTGTTAACCGCTTTGAAGTTTGCCGGGTTTCCAAACCATGTTTATATTCTATTAGCTATGGAAAATCAAATTTGACGACTTTTTTGGAAAAGCCGCGAAAAGACTTGACGAGTTCCTTTCATAGATATAGGTCCTTTTGAGTTTTGAGTCATCCTTTTTAACCCTTTCAACACCAGATGATGTTACTTGTCATTTGTCAAAGGGATAAATCTGACGGTGCAAAGGTTTTCAAAATTCCCGCGCGCAAAAAGAAGGAAGAGAGATCTGGGGAGGACAACTATGCAGTTTTGGTCACTATATTCTTACAAGATGAAGTACTAGCTCTACCTTTTAAATGGCGATTCGCAACAAATGAAGCGTGAACAACATGGACTCTGTATCTTTAGATGTTTTAGATCGCACAGAACCGTCGTTTTACTTATTTAAACATAAAGAATTAGATGGATTAAAGTTGCCGCTAAAAGGATCACAAAGAGTAAAAGTAAGTAGTCAAAAATGTAGAAATGACCAGTTGCTTTCGTGATCATCACATGACCTTCAGTGGCCAGTGTGTCCACTTATGGATAAACGAAAGTTGTAAATAAGATCTTGCATTTTTTAGTGTATTTTAGGTTATGCAGCGATGTATTTAAAAGTAGCTGTAATTATTTTTGGCAATTTTTAAATAATTTTAGACAATACGGACTATTTTAAGTAAAATTAATTAAATTACTGTGGCTACATGTACATGTAGAGAATACTGTACAGAACCACATGTATGTTTCCATACCCTGGTCACAGAGTAAAGAACAACCAGAAGTATGACTCGCGTGGAAACTTCTCCCTTTTTTCTTAATGAACATTACACCATTCTATACCATCCTGGTAAGTTCCACCAGCACTTTTGACAGTAAAATCTGCTGGGGGAACTTACCACGATGGTGTAGAATGACACGTGATGGTGACGCGATGATGATGATTGAGATGCTGGGAGGGTAAAAAGTGCTGGTGGAACTTACCAGGACGGTGTAGAATGGTGACATTTGACGTGTGCCACTTGCATCAAAGCAGGGGTGGTGTGGCCCACCAGGACACTTGGAGATTTCCCAGTGGGCCCTGAGGATCTGCAGCTTGTGGACCCCAACAATTTGTGACTGGTGGTCTAAATAACTTGTAGATGTCTAGTTGGTTCACCCCAAATACTTTTAAGCACTGCAGCATGAAACTTGAATTGCAATTTAGATTATGGAATACTTCATTTCCAGCGTTTCGAACGAAGGCTCTTGATCTTTATCAGAGAAACGTACACTTCAATTAATTTTGTATCCATGCACTTTATTGCCTCATTTACAGATTTACTCCCTTATATATATCTACTGTACACTACTATAACGCCAGTGTGGTTCTCATTACCTACTCTCAAACTTACATCTTTCTTAAAAAATAGTATAATTTCAGAGACCCAGATTTCAGTGTTTCCTGGGGAGCATATGCTCCCGGACCCCCCTAAATATCCTGACCCAGAGCAAATTTTAAAATGGGAAGTTCTAGGATCACAGTTAGCAGTGGGCCCCAAGAATGTCATTTCCCGGACCACATTTCAGAGCCACGCCACCACTGCATCAAAGGTATTGACAGAGTTGGACTTCTGGTTCTTTATTCTGTGTCCTGGTCCCATAGGTTCTATGCTGCCCACTCACCCCTCCCTCCCTCCTCTACCTCCCCTCCTCTACCTCCCCTCCCCCCCTTCCCAAGAACCTCTGGTTGAAGATGCCACCAATCTCACTTTCATGTTGCAGTAATCTATTTAAAGCTCAACCAATAAAAACACTTGATTTCTGAACCAATCAGAAAATGGGGTTGTGATTTTGACTCTAGTGACTTAATTGGTTTGAATGAATGCTCCATATACTGGTATTTAATTTGGTATTAACAGTGCTCACTGTTTTATTTTTTGTAGTACACCAGTCTAAATGTTTCCACTAATTACATTGCTCTGGGAACTAATGCTGGTGGAATCCATATTTTCCGGAGGTCTTCTTTGAGACATTACAGATTTTTAAATGCCAAGGTACAGTAAATATTTACATTTATGTCTGTTTAAAATGTTCAAAACATTTGAGGGTGATTGGTCTTTATTAAGATTATCCCAATTTTAAAATTTATTTCCAAACTAGGTGTTTCCACAGCCAGATTCAAGCAAAATTGTAGTAAGTGTAACCTTGCATAGAACTAGCTAGGTGGTGAAGAAGATGATGGTGATGATGATATTGATGATATTGTTATTGATACATGGTAATGCTTATGATGATGACAATGACATGATGATAATATCTATTGATAATGAAGATAATGGTGATATTTATATTGATGATGATGTGATGATGGTCATGATGTTGATGTTCATGATGTTGATGGTGATTTTGATAATAATAATGATATTCATGGTGTTACGATGATGATGATGATAATGATATTGATGATAATATTGATGATAATGCTGATGATAATAATGATGATATTGATGATAATATTGATGATAATGATGATATTGATGATGATATTGATGATAATGATGATGATATTGATGATAATGATAATGATGATATTGATGATAATATTGATAATGATGACGATAATGATATTGATGATAATATTGATGATAATGATAATGATGATATTGATAACAATATTGATGATAATGATGATGATGATGATATTGATGATGATATTGATGATAATATTGATGATATTGATGATAATATTGATGATAATGATGATAATATTGATGATAATGATGATATTGATGATAATATTGATGATGATAATGATGGTAATGATGATATGCTAATATTGATGATGATGATGATAATGATAATATTGATGATAATGATGATGATAATGATGATATTGATGATAATATTGATGATGATGATAATGATGATATTGATGATGATATTGATGATGATGATAATGATCTTGATGCTAATATTGATGATAATGATAATATTGATGATAATGATGATGATAATGATGATATTGATGATAATATTGATGATGATATTGATGATGATATTGATGATGATGATAATGATCTTGATGCTAATATTGATGATAATGATGATATTGATGATGGTAGTAATGATGGTATTGATGTTGATATGGTAGTGCTATGATGATGATAATGACCAGTGATGATATTGATAATGATGATATTGATAATAATTGGCGATGTTGTGATGATGATGATGATGATGATATTAATGACTATGGTGGTGATGATTATGATATGGAGATGATATGGTTAGGATATGGTGATGATATTGATGATGATGTGATTTGATCTGATGATAATACAATATAAATGATTTGAGATGTTTTTCTTAATTTAGCTTAAATAGCTTGTCAACACTCTCAATTTTCACCTGAACTAAATTAAGGATTTAAACTATTATTTGCTAAGGATATTGGTGTGAGCATGATCAAGTTTTCAATTCATGAGAATTTTCTTGCTGCTGCTTTAAGGTACAGTAATGTATTTTATGAACGTTTTTTATTCTATTCCCCAGTTCCCCAACTATGGTCCTTCACCCTGTCACTATAACTGTCTCATGTATTTCTCTGTGATCTATTCACCAAGTCATCTCTGTCTGTCTGTCTGTCTGTCTGTCTGTCCATCCGTCCGTCCGTCCATCCATCCATCCGTCCGTCCATCCGTCTGTCCGTCTGTCTGTCTGTCTGTCTGTCTGTCTGTCTGTCTGTCTGTCTGTCTGTCTGTCTGTCCATCCATCTGTCTGTCTGTCCATCTGTCCAACTGTCCATCCTCTGTCTATTCACCAAGTCATCTCTGTTTGTCTGTCAAAACATCATTGTCAAAACATTTGTTCAAAACATCCCAAACACTGCTCTACTTTTTACACAAATTTTTGACTACAATTTTCATTTTAAGTCAATTTGCATGTTTAACTTTTCCTTTGCAGTTCTGGTAATGTTGCTGTATGGGCGTTAAATTTTGACAAACGTGAAGCTTCGCAGGTATATGGTGTAATCAATTAGAAAATGTAAACAAACGAACGAACGAACGTTAATTCCAGACATTTGCATATCAAACAAAATGAAATATCTCAAAAACAAAGCGAGAAAGCGAAAATCTTCCAAAGAAGTTACTTTATCATTTTAAAAGTTCTTCCAAATCAGACAATAAAATCCGTCGAGGTTAGGGGCACTTTAAACTAAAAACAACAACAGCTACACATCCTGATTGATCACCCGTTGACTTAACTTTACAAATGAGCTGGCTGGATAGCTATTTTATAGAAGGCCTCTTAAAAATGAGATTTATTTTTGTTACTGTTTTGTTTTAGCTCACGAAGAAGGCTGATGAACATAAAGGTTCGTTGGTAACTAGTCTTTGTTGGAACTCATCATCGACGAAGTTGTTTATTGGTGATAACAAAGGATGTGTTACTGGGCTTGAAGTCAGTACTGGCAAGGTAGATTTATGCATACTGTATAGAAACTTGTTATCGTTACAGCGAGGCACTTTGCATGTGTTTGTGTTCGTGTTTGTTTGTTTGTTTGTTTGTTTGTTTGTTTGTTTGTTTGTTTGTTTGTTTGTTTGTTTGTTTGTTTGTTTGCCCAGTGCAGTGTGTTGTCGTGTTTAAGTTGTTTTTATTTCAAACGTCTTTGATGTATTGGTAAAACTATACAGACTAAAGCTTGCCTTTGTTTCATGTTAGATACGCACTGTTCATACGATTGTCAAAGAAGGCCCCGCCGTTGTTCAGTTGGTAAGTAAAGGCCTTGCCAAACGCTTTCAACATCGCATTCAACATCATTCAACATTGTTGAACGATGTTGAAAGCACGAGTGGCCAAATGAATTCAATATCGTTCAACATTCATGAAGGACAATTAATTGAACGCGGGCTACCACAAAAGCTGGAATCGACAATATCCCGCATGGCGCATGTCTCTGTTCAACAAAGTTGAATGAAATGTGGCCAAATGCGTTCAACACCTTTCAACATTTTGAGAACAATAGAAATGTTGAACGCGTGTTAAACGAAAATTTGAACATATTCACATTTCGTTCAACATCATTCAACGCCATTCAACAATGTTCAACATCATTCAACAGGGGTGGCCAAACGCTTTCAACATGTTGAATTCAACAATGTTGAACGATGTTGAATGAAATGTTGAAAGCGTTTGGCCAGGCCTTTAAAGATCCAAAGCATACAAACATTATCCCAGTTAAAAGTTATAGGAAGGCTTTTAGTGTCATACTGTATATATGTCAGAATGAATTTGCACGCGATGCTCAACTTTGTTGAGACAACTCTCAGCAACAGGCCATTTTCATGTAATATATCATACACTCGGAGGAATGTTTCATCAGGAAATCCAAACACCTCGAAGTTTGTTCAAAAACCTCGGCAAATAGCATCTCAAACAAATCAGTATTTTAAGAGAAAATCAAGGTGAAAGTTTGCTTAATTTATGTAATTTCTTCCTCCGATATCCAAACCACAGACACGGTACTGATTTCCTTTGTGTTTTCTTCATGAATTATTAATGAGTTTGAGATGTTTGAAGCAAGTTGTTGAGAAGACGAAGAACTTTGTTCTGTTAGGAGTTTTTCAATCAACTTTGTTTTTATTTAACTTAACAGGATTTTGCTGACGAGAAATTGCTGTTATCTAATACAAAAAGATGTGTTTTTTATCATCCAAGCTTGTACGTTGAAGAACTTGTTTAGTTTCTCTACATATTTACGCGTTCGTGTTTTTGTTTGTGTTTGTGTTCGTGCGCGTGTGATATTGTAATTGCACGTGTTCTTGTGATTGTTCTTGTCCCGCTTTAATTGCCTTTGCCCTTGGTCCTCTTATTAAGTGGTCCTTGTGTTTGCCTCTA
>JAWNZC010000122.1:157500-305000 GCA_035771165.1 Paragorgia papillata | reverse complement strand
ATATAACTAGACTGCCTTATATCATTAACTGGCAATAGGTGACCATTCCAAGATGGCGGTTAATGGGTCCTTTCTCCCATAGTAGTAACCGCTGACTTTTTCATAAATAAATTTATAACTGAATTGATCGGCTTGCGGGCGCGGCTGAGCCCACAGTCAAGTAAACATATTTGGGCAGAATACGGTCAGCAGTCGCTACCATGAGAGAAAGGACACATATTTCCGCCATTTTTGTTCGGTTCTTTTTTGGACGTAACCCCCAGTCCAGTTACATATGGGTCAGTGGTTGTAACCCGTCATAGACCTGTCGATTATGAGAAAACGACAACTGTTAGTCGGGGCATTTTGGCCAATAAGAATGGTTATTTCATTAATAATTCATGAGGAAAACACAAAGGAAATCAGTACCATGTTCGTGGTTTTATGTACCATTTAAAACATGAGCAGCATTTAGGGGCTGTTTACATGAGCCGGGCTAGCCCGGTTAACTGGGCTCACGCGATTGATTGGGATCTCACTGTGGTTTTGAAACTCGCGTAAACTAAATGTACAAAGAAGAATTGGTTTAGTTTAGATGTAAACGAACCCTAACGTTGATTAAAATCTCTTTTTGTGGCCGAGGAAAGAATTTCGTGACACGAGTCAGCCCGGCTCATGTAAACAGCCCCTAAATCTGATAAAACACGTACTGCGAATATTTTAAATGGTTTCAAAAAACTATCCATATAATAAGCTCATGTAGAAATCAATTTTGAAAATTGAAGTTGTCCGAGCCGCAAAATCGAAGAAAAAGTTCATCGAAAATAGCGAGCGTGTCTCTATCACATATACTAGAGACACGTCACGATCATGATTTTCCTTTGTGTTTTCCTCATGAATTATTAATGAGTTTTTTATTCCAAGCAAAACAAAGTACTATTTTGCGACGCCCAGTTTCTTTGAAACAACACAGAAAACATCAAAACAAAGATCAACAACGTTTACCTCGAACACTCGATTGTGGCTTAGGCAGGTTTGTAAGGCGATAAAATCATTTGAAACGTCAACACGTCAAGGTCATGATTTTCCTTTGTGTTTTCCTCATGAATTATTAATGAGTTTTTGAAATCTGATAAAATACCTCCTGATTTACATAAACTTTAGCTTTGATTTTCTCGGCTTAGACAAGGTTATTTTTCAAACTTACTACGCCGATGACCTTACCAAATGGGTCGTTTTTGAAGCTATTTAAAACATTCGCAGTACGTGTTTTATCAGATCTAAAACACTCGGCTATCGCCCCGTGTTTTAATTCTGATAAAACACTGCTGCTCGTGTTTTAAATATTACTTAAATATGTTCATAGGAAATCGTGAGGGAACTTGAAGAACTGGAAAAGAGTTTGGAAAGCGTTCCCGAAGACCCGACGACGACAGACGACGACAGTGAATTTCCTAAATCGTTTTTGGTCGATGAATCGGAGACGTACAGTGTTATGAGTGATTTACTGAGCAACCCCGACAGCGAGAACTTCTCGAATATTGCTGTAGACTCGGGTGGAGAAGACTTCGATGAAACCAACAAAGCCGAGAAAAAGGAAAAACTAAGCCGACTAAAAAACATGTTCCAGGGTCATCTGAAGGACTTGTCACTTGACTCAATGCTGTTGGCTGGTGCTTCGGCTGCAGGTTTTATTTGTTTATTTATTTATTTATTTATTTATTTATTTATTTATTTATTTATTTATTTATTTATTTATTTATTTATATTATTCAGTTACAGTTAGTTAGTTAGTTAGTTAGTTAGTTAGTTAGTTAGTTAGTTAGTTAGTTAGTTAGTTAGTTAGTTAGTTAGTTAGTTAGTTAGTTAGTTAGTTAGTTAGTTAGTTAGTTAGTTAGTTAGTTAGTTAGTTAGTTAGTTAGTTAGTTAGTTAGTTAGTTAGTTAGTTAAACTACTAACTTGTCATTGGACAAGGTTTGTTTCGAAACTCGAAAACAACTAGTTATTCGCTAAACGCTAAACGCTTGAATGGTAATAATTTTCACCTCTTATTTCATCGCAGGTCATCTCGGTTGGCCCAATCCCGTGACGTTAACTCAGAGTCGGAATCTGAACACGTTTGGTAGTCCTTGGTCTAGCAAGACTCCAGTGTATAACGCCAGTCCGCCGCCACCGGTCGAGAGTCCTGGGACAGAGAAATCAAGTAGTTTAACTGGTTCCCCGGGTTCGGGTTCTCGAAATGAGAGTGCGGGCTCATTTGAAGAGGGCGAGTCTGATTCGGAAGGAAGGTTAGATATTGTTGAGCTGTTTGTTGATGTTTGGGACACACGATGGAAAGGTTGCTATATACCAATATTGTACCCTATGTACCCAATATTGGAATAAGGATTAGTGTTTGCGATAGCGTTGTTAGTGTGGGTGTCGATTTTGTGCTGATTTTGGTATTGGCACTGGTGTTGGTGTTTGTGCTTGTACTAGTGAGCGTGATTGTAATATTTTTGGTGTTGGTACTGGTGTTGGTGTTGGTACTGGTGTTGGTATTGGTGTTGGTACTGGTGTTGGTACTGGTGTTGGTGTTGGTACTGGTGTTGGTACTGGTGTTGGTGTTTGTGTTGGTACTAGTGAGCATGATTGTAATAGTGCTGTTGCTGGTGTTGGTACTGGTGTTGGTGTTGGTACTGGTGTTGGTGTTGGTGTTGGTACTGGTGTTGGTACTGGTGCTAGTACTAGTGTTGGTACTGGTGTTGGTACTGGTGTTGGTGCTGGTGTTGGTACTGGTGTTGGTACTGGTGTTGGTACTGGTGTTGGTACTGGTGTTGGTACTGGTGTTTGTACTGGTGTTGGTGTTGGTACTGGTGTTGGTACTGGTGTTGGTACTGGTGTTGGTACTGGTGCTAGTACTAGTGTTGGTACTGGTGTTGCTACTGGTGCTAGTACTAGTGTTGGTACTGGTGCTAGTACTAGTGTTGGTACTGGTGTTGGTACTGGTGTTGGTACTGGTGCTAGTACTAGTGTTGGTACTGGTGTTGGTACTGGTGCTAGTACTAGTGTTGGTACTGGTGCTAGTACTAGTGTTGGTATTGGTGTTGGTACTGGTGTTGGTACTGGTGCTAGTACTAGTGTTGGTACTGGTGTTGGTACTGGTGCTAGTACTAGTGTTGGTACTGGTGTTGGTACTGGTGTTGGTACTGGTGCTAGTACTAGTGTTGGTACTGGTGTTGGTACTGGTGCTAGTACTAGTGTTGGTACTGGTGCTAGTACTAGTGTTGGTACTGGTGTTGATACTGGTGCTAGTACTAGTGTTGGTACTGGTGTTGGTACTGGTGTTGTTACTGGTGTTGGTACTGGTGTTGATACTGGTGCTAGTACTAGTGTTGGTACTTGTGTTGGTACTGGTGTTGGTACTGGTGTTGGTACTGGTGTTGGTACTGGTGTTGGTACTGGTGTTTGTACTGGTGTTGGTACTGGTGTTGGTGCTGGTGTTGGTACTGGTGTTGGTACTGGTGTTGGTACTGGTGTTGGTATTGGTGTTGGTACTGGTGTTGGTACTGGTGTTGGTACTGGTGCTAGTACTAGTGTTGGTACTGGTGCTAGTACTAGTGTTGGTACTGGTGTTGGTACTGGTGTTTTTGCTGCTACTGGTGTTGGTGGTGCTGGTACTGGTTTTGGTACTGGTGTTAGTACTTTCGTTGGTTCTGATTGTGTTAGCGTTATCTTTAAAGTGCTGTTGTAATTTTGTTTATTGTCTATTGTAGGAGAGACGGTATTTTGTTGAAGGAAAAAAAGAAAAAGAAACGTAAAATTCACACTGTAGGTAAGTAACTTGCTAATTTACACATCAAAGCACTGCTTGGAAACTAATAGTCACGTGGCACGTTTTGTACCCTTTGATTGGTTAAATCGCATTTCACTCAGTTTGCAAAATGGTTGAAGCCTAGTTGAAAATTGTGATGTTGAAAAAACTGTTACCATTCTTTTGAATTGCAAATTTTCGTCATTAAGGGTCTTTTCACAATATTAATAACTACTTAATAACCGAGAGTGAGGTCTTTGCCGTAAAATATTAAACCAAGCGATAGCGAGGTTAATACGTTCAAGACCGAGGTTTAATATTTTTTATTATATAAAATAGAGTGCTTTATTGATTTTTCCGCCACTAATAAAAGTGATAATCTCACATGTGCGATTATTTATGATAATCGCACATGTGACAATTTTTTTATATAATAAACAGAACAATACATGGATGCTTGGAAATATGAAATTTATTTCTCGTGTTGAACAGGATATGTCACTCGTTCGCTTCGCTCACTCGTGAGATATCCTGGTCAACACTCGAAATAAATTTCATATTTCCGCACATCCATGTATTATTCTCTATATCGTAAAGACCGAACGGTCGAGGTTATGAAGTAGTTTATTATATGGCACTTTTTATTTCAAAATCAATCTTGTAT
This sequence comes from Paragorgia papillata, assembly GCA_035771165.1. Taxonomy (NCBI): domain Eukaryota; kingdom Metazoa; phylum Cnidaria; class Anthozoa; order Scleralcyonacea; family Coralliidae; genus Paragorgia; species Paragorgia papillata. The sequence goes on along the minus strand of JAWNZC010000122.1, from coordinate 300,564 downwards.
TTCTTGGTCTTCGCTTCCTTTAACTTCGTCAAAACACCGAACTAGCGTTATTTTCTGTTGTTTCTTTCTCGTCTGGATACTAAAATTTACTTTTATAATGTTCATCGTCATTTATTTTCGTCGTTTTGCAGGAATAACTTTCTTGTCTCCAATCGTAGGGCATTAACAATTTTTATAATGCCAGCGGGCAAAAATCTCGCCACATCAGCAACCAATCACAGTGCGTGATTTTACCGGAAGTAATCCGTGCCATATAATAATAGAAGTTAAAGATTCATTTTTTAATTTCATTTTCAGATCTTGTTAGTCCATTGCAGCCGACGGATTTAATCAAGATGGAAAAAATACGTATGACGTTGCTTTTTATATATTGAACTTTATATGATAAAGTTGTACGTATACATGTAGTGCATGTGGTACGTTTGCGAGCTTGGTGTAATGGAACAGACGTTTGGTCACTTTAACTACATCTCATACGCAAAAGCTACCACTTGGGAGCACATGCATATGACTATGTATTTGCAACCTTAGCTCTCCATCTGAGCCTCAGTGGCTCAATGGTTAGAGCGTCTAACCGGTCATTAGAAGATTGCAGGTTCGAACCCTGTCTGGGGCTCAGAAATCTTTTTTGAGCAATTGAGCTTGACGAACGTCCACTGAACGTCTGTTACTACATACATACAACTCATGGAGAGCACGGGTGGCGTGTGCTGTTAGGGCGCTGCCTCTCACCAATAGTTAAGCCCAGTTGGACGGGGTTAGTACTTGGATGGGTGACCGTCTGGGAATAACCCCGTTCTCGGAGTGGGGACTCATGTGAGTAGAGTTTAGTTGGTCTCTCCTGTGCTTCGAAGGTTTTTCGCAGGGCTCTGCGGTTTTCCTCCCTCCGTAAAATCAACACCTTAGGTCTTATGTCGTGCACTTTTAACATGAGCCCCTGCTTGCGACGTTAAATAAATCATTACTCATTAATCATCTCATCTCATCTCAAACACGTATCATATGCTTCCTCTTCATCCCATCCTCAGTAGCTTTCTTATGTTGAACTTTGTTTGTAAGAGTTTCAAACTGCAACGAATAAAATTGTTTGGCGTTAGCCAGAGTGCAATACTAAAGGAGAATTCAATGTTCTGAGAGATAAAGTACTTATAAGCCCAAATATGATATTACTGCATATGGATTCTATTTAATGTTTATAGTTGAATGCCAAAATATTTTTTGATTTGAACTTTTAGTTGTTGTTATATTGAGGTTTGTATTTCCAAAATGGTAATGAGGATGACGTCTATGTAGGCATAATTTGCATACGCAGTGTTCCGTTACAGCAGATATATTACCCAATTCACATGTTAATGGAATACTTGAATAGTATATTCTATATTTTATCATTTTTCCCCATTAAAATCTTCAAGCGGTTTATCATAAGAAAAGGAAAAACACACACAAATGCCTACACTGACGTCATCCTCATTACCATTTTGGAAATACAAACCTCAATATAACAACAAATAAAATTTCAAGTCAGAAAATATTTTGGCATTCAACTATTCACGTTACATAGAATCCATATCAGTAATATCTTGTTTGAGTTTATAGGCACTTCAATAGCTCAGGAGGTTTTTAATACCCGTTGGGGTCCATGAATTGCTATGATTTTGAGTAAATCTACTTTGATCTTTTGTAAATCACAGGAGCAGTGAGTAGAGAAGACTTGGATAAAATTCTGGAGCCTGCAAAATCTGTTGATGTAAAGGTATGAAGACGCAACATTATTGCTTAATATTCAGACAGCATAAAGACAGGGAGAGGAAATGTATTGTAATGGATCTAGTTCAATCGTTGTTGTGATTTGTTGCAATTTGTTGTGATTTGTTGCGATTTGTCGCGGCGGTTTGTTGCGGTTTGTTGCGGTTTGTTGCGATTTGTTGTGATTTGTTGCGATTTGTTGTGATTTGTTGTGATTTCTTGCGATTTGTTGCTATTTGTTGCGATTTGCAAATCGCAACAAATCCGATTTGTTGCGATTTGTTGTGATTTGTTGCGATTTGTTGCGATTTGTTGCGATTTGTTGCGATTTGTTGTGATTTGTTGCGATTTGTTGCGATTTGTTGCTATTTGTTGCGATTTGCAAATCGCAACAAATCTGATTTGTTGCGATTTGTTGTGATTTGTTGCGATTTGTTGTGATTTGTTGCGATTTGTTGCTATTTGTTGCGATTTGCAAATCGCAACAATCGCAACAAATCACAACAAATCAGATTTGTTGCGATTTGCAAATCGCAACAAATAGCAACAAATCACAACAAATCGCAACAAATAGCAACAAATCACAACAAATCGCAACAAATCACAACAAATCGCAACAAATCGCAACAAATCACAACAAATCAGATTTGTTGCGATTTGCAAATCGCAACAAATAGCAACAAATCACAACAAATCGCAACAAATAGCAACAAATCACAACAAATCGCAACAAATCACAACAAATCGCAACAAATCACAACAAATCACAACAAATCGCAACAAATCACAACAAATCGCAACAAATCGCAACAAATCACAACAAATCGCAACAAATCACAACAAATCGCAACAAATCACAACAAATCACAACAAATCACAACAAATCACAACAAATCACAACAAATCAGATTTGTTGCGATTTGCAAATCGCAACAAATAGCAACAAATCGCAACAAATCACAACAAATCGCAACAAATCACAATAAATCGCAACAAATCACAACAAATCACAACAAATCACAACAAATCACAACAAATCACAACAAATCACAACAAATCAGATTTGTTGCGATTTGCAAATCGCAACAAATAGCAACAAATCGCAACAAATCGCAACAAATTTGCAAATCGCAACAAATCACAACAAATCACAACAAATCAGATTTGTCGCGATTTGCAAATCGCAACAAATAGCAACAAATCGCAACAAATCGCGACAAATCACAACAAATCGCAACAAATCGCAACAAATCGCAACAAATCACAACAAATCACAACAAATCGCAACAAATCACAACAAATCACAACAAATCAAATTTGTTGCGATTTGCAAATCGCAACAAATAGCAACAAATCGCAACAAATCGCAACAAATCACAACAAATCGCAACAAATCGCAACAAATCGCAACAAATCACAACAAATCACAACAAATCACAGCAAATCACAACAAATCACAACAAATCAGATTTGTTGCGATTTCCAAATCGCAACAAATAGCAACAAATCGCAACAAATCGCAACAAATAGCAACAAATGGCAACAAATCACAAGAAGTCCTTTATCCTTTATCCTTATTTTTTAGTCTCAAACTCTATACCTCTGATTTTACGGTTTTTACTTTAATGGATTATTTTGTATTAATTATCTTTTTGTGAGGGCCTTGGTCAAACAGGGCGAAATACCCCAATTGAACATGACTACTATGATGTAAGTGCTTTTAAGATTTTACGGAGGGAGGAAAACTGGAGAACCCAGACAACAAATCGCAACAAATCGCAACAAATCGCAACAAATCGCAACAAATCACAACAAATCGCAACAAATCGCAACAAATCACAACAAATCACAACAAATCAAATTTGTTGCGATTTGCAAATCGCAACAAATAGCAACAAATCGCAACAAATCGCAACAAATCACAACAAATCGCAACAAATCGCAACAAATCGCAACAAATCACAACAAATCACAACAAATCACAGCAAATCACAACAAATCACAACAAATCAGATTTGTTGCGATTTGCAAATAGCAACAAATCGCAACAAATCGCAACAAATCACAACAATCAGATTTGTTGCGATTTGCAAATCGCAACAAATAGCGACAAATCGCAACAAATCACAACAAATCACAGCAAATCACAACAAATCACAACAAATCAGATTTGTTGCGATTTGCAAATCGCAACAAATAGCAACAAATCGCAACAAATCGCAACAAATCACAACGAATCAGATTTGCAAATCGCAACAAATCTGATTCGTTGTGATTTGTTGCGATTTGTTGCGATTTGTTGCGATTTGTTGTGATTTGTTGCGATTTGTTGCGATTTGTTGCGATTTGTTGCGATTTGTTGTGATTTGCAAATCGCAACAAATCTGATTTGTTTAAATTTAGTGCGATTTGTTGCTATTTGTTGCGATTTGCAAATCGCAATTAATCTTATTTGTTGTGATTTGTTGTGATTTGTTGCGATTTGTGGTGATTTGTTGCTATTTGTTGCGATTTGCAAATCGCAACAAATAGCAACAAATCACAACAAATCGCAACAAATCACAACAAATCGCAACAAATCACAACAAATCACAACAAATCACAACAAATCAGATTTGTTGCGATTTGCAAATCGCAACAAATAGCAACAAATCGCAACAAATCTGATTTGTTGTGATTTGTTGCGATTTGTTGTGATTTGTTGCTATTTGTTGCGATTTGCAAATCGCAACAAATAGCAACAAATCGCAACAAATCACAACAAATCACAACAAATCACAACAAATCAGATTTGTTGCGATTTGCAAATCGCAACAAATAGCAACAAATCGCAACAAATCGCAACAAATCACAACGAATCAGATTTGCAAATCGCAACAAATCTGATTCGTTGTGATTTGTTGCGATTTGTTGCGATTTGTTGCGATTTGTTGTGATTTGTTGCGATTTGTTGCGATTTGTTGCGATTTGTTGCGATTTGTTGTGATTTGCAAATCGCAACAAATCTGATTTGTTTAAATTTAGTGCGATTTGTTGCTATTTGTTGCGATTTGCAAATCGCAATTAATCTTATTTGTTGTGATTTTTTGTGATTTGTTGTGATTTGTTGCGATTTGTGGTGATTTGTTGCTATTTGTTGCGATTTGCAAATCGCAACAAATCGGAACAAATCACAACAAATCGCAACAAATCACAACAAATCGCAACAAATGACAACAAATCACAACAAATCACAACAAATCAGATTTGTTGCGATTTGCAAATCGCAACAAATAGCAACAAATCGCAACAAATCTGATTTGTTGTGATTTGTTGCGATTTGTTGTGATTTGTTGCTATTTGTTGCGATTTGCAAATCGCAACAAATAGCAACAAATCACAACAAATCACAGCAAATCACAACAAATCACAACAAATCAGATTTGTTGCGATTTGCAAATCGCAACAAATAGCAACAAATCGCAACAAATCGCAACAAATCACAACGAATCAGATTTGCAAATCGCAACAAATCTGATTCGTTGTGATTTGTTGCGATTTGTTGCGATTTGTTGCGATTTGTTGTGATTTGTTGCGATTTGTTGCGATTTGTTGCGATTTGTTGTGATTTGCAAATCGCAACAAATCTGATTTGTTTAAATTTAGTGCGATTTGTTGCTATTTGTTGCGATTTGCAAATCGCAATTAATCTTATTTGTTGTGATTTTTTGTGATTTGTTGTGATTTGTTGCGATTTGTGGTGATTTGTTGCTATTTGTTGCGATTTGCAAATCGCAACAAATCGGAACAAATCACAACAAATCGCAACAAATCACAACAAATCGCAACAAATGACAACAAATCACAACAAATCACAACAAATCACAACAAATCAGATTTGTTGCGATTTGCAAATCGCAACAAATAGCAACAAATCGCAACAAATCTGATTTGTTGTGATTTGTTGCGATTTGTTGTGATTTGTTGCTATTTGTTGCGATTTGCAAATCGCAACAAATAGCAACAAATCACAACAAATCGCAACAAATCGCAACAAATCACAACAAATCGCAACAAATCACAACAAATCGCAACAAATCACAACAAATCACAACAAATCAGATTAATTGCGATTTGGAAATCGCAACAAATAGCAACAAATCGCAACAAATCGCAACAAATCACAACAAATCGCAACAAATCACAACAAATCACAACAAATCACAACAAATCGCAACAAATCACAACGAATCAGATTTGTTGCGATTTGCAAATCGCAACAAATAGCAACAAATCGCAACAAATCTGATTTGTTGTGATTTGTTGCGATTTGTTGTGATTTGTTGCTATTTGCAAATCGCAACAAATAGCAACAAATCACAACAAATCGCAACAAATCGCAACAAATCACAACAAATCGCAACAAATCACAACAAATCACAACAAATCACAACAAATCGCAACAAATCGCAACAAATCACAACAAATCACAACAAATCACAACAAATCACAACAAATCACAACAAATCACAGCAAATCACAACAAATCACAACAAATCACAACAAATCACAACAAATCAGATTTGTTGCGATTTGCAAATAGCAACAAATCGCAACAAATCACAACAATCAGATTTGTTGCGATTTGCAAATCGCAACAAATAGCAACAAATCGCAACAAATCGCAACAAATCGCAACAAATCGCAACAAATCACAACAAATCACAACAAATCACAACAAATCGCAACAAATTTGCAAATCGCAACAAATCACAACAAATCAGATTTGTTGCGATTTGCAAATCGCAACAAATAGCAACAAATCGCAACAAATCGCAACAAATCACAACAAATCGCAACAAATCGCAACAAATCACAACAAATCACAACAAATCACAACAAATCACAACAAATCACAACAAATCACAGCAAATCACAACAAATCACAACAAATCACAACAAATCACAACAAATCAGATTTGTTGCGATTTGCAAATAGCAACAAATCGCAACAAATCACAACAATCAGATTTGTTGCGATTTGCAAATCGCAACAAATAGCAACAAATCGCAACAAATCGCAACAAATCGCAACAAATCACAACAAATCGGATTTGTTGCGATTTGGAAATCGCAACAAATAGCAACAAATCGCAACAAATTGCAACAAATCTCAACAAATCACAACAAATCACAACAAATCATTTTGTTGTGATTTGTTGCGATTTGTTGTGATTTGTTGCGATTTGGATTTGTTGTGATTTGTTGCGATTTGTTGTGATTTGTTGCGATTTGTTGTGATTTGTTGCGATTTGTTGTGATTTGTTGCGATTTGTTGTGATTTGTTGCGATTTGTTGTGATTTGTTGTGATTTGTTGCGATTTGTTGTGATTTGTTGTGATTTGTTGTGATTTGTTGCGATTTGTTGCGATTTGTTGCGATTTGTTGCTATTTGTTGCGATTTCCAAATCGCAATTAATCTGATTTGTTGTGATTTGTTGTGATTTGTTGTGATTTGTTGCGATTTGTTGTGATTTGTTGCGATTTGTTGCGATTTGTTGTGATTTGTTGCTATTTGTTGCGATTTGCAAATAGCAACAAATCACAACAAATCGCAACAAATAGCAACAAATCACAACAAATCGCAACAAATCGCAACAAATCACAACAAATCGCAACAAATCACAACAAATCACAACAAATCACAACAAATCAGATTAATTGCGATTTGGAAATCGCAACAAATAGCAACAAATCGCAACAAATCGCAACAAATCGCAACAAATCACAACAAATCACAACAAATCACAACAAATCGCAACAAATTTGCAAATCGCAACAAATCACAACAAATCAGATTTGTTGCGATTTGCAAATCGCAACAAATAGCAACAAATCGCAACAAATCGCAACAAATCACAACAAATCGCAACAAATCGCAACAAATCGCAACAAATCAGATTTGTTGCGATTTGCAAATTTCAACAAATCGCAACAAATCACAACAATCAGATTTGTTGCGATTTGGAAATCGCAACAAATAGCAACAAATCGCAACAAATTGCAACAAATCTCAACAAATCACAACAAATCACAACAAATCATTTTGTTGTGATTTGTTGCGATTTGTTGTGATTTGTTGCGATTTGGATTTGTTGTGATTTGTTGCGATTTGTTGTGATTTGTTGCGATTTGTTGTGATTTGTTGCGATTTGTTGTGATTTGTTGCGATTTGTTGTGATTTGTTGCGATTTGTTGTGATTTGTTGTGATTTGTTGCGATTTGTTGTGATTTGTTGTGATTTGTTGTGATTTGTTGCGATTTGTTGTGATTTGTTGCCATTTGTTGCTATTTGTTGCGATTTGCAAATCGCAACAAATCTGATTTGTTTAAATTTAGTGCGATTTGTTGCTATTTGTTGCGATTTGCAAATCGCAATTAATCTTATTTGTTGTGATTTTTTGTGATTTGTTGTGATTTGTTGCGATTTGTGGTGATTTGTTGCTATTTGTTGCGATTTGCAAATCGCAACAAATCTGATTTGTTGTGATTTGTTGCGATTTGTTGCGATTTGTTGTGATTTGTTGCTATTTGTTGCGATTTGCAAATCGCAACAAATAGCAACAAATCACAGCAAATCGCAACAAATCGCAACAAATCACAACAAATCGCAACAAATCACAACAAATCGCAACAAATCACAACAAATCACAACAAATCACAACAAATCAGATTAATTGCGATTTATAAATAGCAACAAATAGCAACAAATCGCAACAAATCGCAACAAATCACAACAAATCGCAACAAATCACAACAAATCACAACAAATCACAACAAATCGCAACAAATTTGCAAATCGCAACAAATCACAACAAATCACAACAAATCACAACAAATCACAGCAAATCACAACAAATCACAACAAATCAGATTTGTTGCGATTTGCAAATCGCAACAAATAGCAACAAATCGCAACAAATCGCAACAAATCACAACAAATCGCAACAAATCGCAACAAATCACAACAAATCACAACAAATCACAACAAATCACAGCAAATCACAACAAATCACAACAAATCAGATTTGTTGCGATTTGCAAATAGCAACAAATCGCAACAAATCGCAACAAATCACAACAATCAGATTTGTTGCGATTTGCAAATCGCAACAAATAGCAACAAATCGCAACAAATCGCAACAAATCGCAACAAATCGCAACAAATCACAACAAATCGGATTTGTTGCGATTTGGAAATCGCAACAAATAGCAACAAATAGCAACAAATCGCAACAAATTGCAACAAATCTCAACAAATCACAACAAATCACAACAAATCATTTTGTTGTGATTTGTTGCGATTTGTTGTGATTTGTTGCGATTTGGATTTGTTGTGATTTGTTGCGATTTGTTGTGATTTGTTGCGATTTGTTGTGATTTGTTGCGATTTGTTGTGATTTGTTGCGATTTGTTGCGATTTGTTGTGATTTGTTGCGATTTGTTGTGATTTGTTGCGATTTGTTGTGATTTGTTGTGATTTGTTGCGATTTGTTGTGATTTGTTGTGATTTGTTGTGATTTGTTGTGATTTGTTGCGATTTGTTGTGATTTGTTGCGATTTGTTGTGATTTGTTGCCATTTGTTGCTATTTGTTGCGATTTGCAAATCGCAACAAATAGCAACAAATGGCAACAAATCACAAGAAGTCCTTTATCCTTTATCCTTATTTTTTAGTCTCAAACTCTATACCTCTGATTTTACGGTTTTTACTTTAATGGATTATTTTGTATTAATTATCTTTTTGTGAGGCCCCTGGTCAAACAGGGCGAAATACCCCAATTGAACATGACTACTATGATGTAAGTGCTTTTAAGATTTTACGGAGGGAGAAAAACTGGAGAACCCAGCGAAAAACCCTCGAAGCACAGGAGAGATCAACTACAAGTCTAATGACATGAGTTCTAAGCTCGAGAACAGGGTCATTCCTAAGCGGTCACCTTTCCAAGTACTAACCCCGTTTAACCAGGCTTAATTTTTGGTGAGAGGCAGCGCGCTAACAGCACACGCCACCCGTGCTTCCTTAATCATCACCTGTCACCCCGTACTTTTCTCTTGGCTTGGTTCGAGAAATGTAGTGGCCCTAATTTTTGAATTTCGAATTGTTTCAGACCACAGACCTGGTAGAGCGGGAGGACGACGAATCAAGCGGAGCCAGCGAGACGAACAGCGGTGTTTTTAATGCTGCGCATGACTCGGGACTTCGCTCTCGATCAGTAGCTGCTAAACAGGAAGTAGTGCAAAAGGCGCGAAAACTGTTTAAACGTCTTACACCCGACGAGAAGGACCTGGGAACTGAGAGTACTAAACAACACGGTTCTAAAGGGACTGGGTCAAAGGGTGGCTCGACTTGTATTCATTCTCCCCTGGAAGTAAAATCGTTGGTCATCGTATCTCGAGAAACAAGGTAAAAGGATTGCTTTCTTTTCTCCTTGCGCTTAGCTTTCTTCCATTTGCTTTGCTTTGCTTTCTTCTCGTTTCCTTTCCTTTAGTTTATTTGCTTTGCTTTTCGTTCTGTTTTCTTTTTGTTTCCTTTTCTGTCTTTTATTTTTTGTTTCTTATCTTTTTTCCCTGTCTGTCTGTCTGTCTGTCTGTCTGTCTGTCTGTCTGTCTGTCTGTCTGTCTACCAGCCTGTCTGTCTGTCTGTCTGTCTGTCTGTCTGTCTGTCTGTCTGTCTGCCTGTCTGTCTGTCTGTCTGTCTGTCTGTCTGTCTGCCTGCCTACCTGCCTGCCTGTTTGTTTGTTTGTTTGTTTGTTTGTTTGTTTGTTTGTTTGTTTGTTTGTCTGTCTGCCTGTTCGTCCAAAGGCTAAAGCATATTTGTTCAAACAGTGTTTGTCAAAATAGGATAACAACTAATTCATATATTCTTCCTTGTCCAACTTGCGTTCTGTCATTATTTCAGGAAGAAAATCAGAGACAGTCGCGTACTTTACGATCCCAAAGCCTTAAGATCAACTCTCGTTGACTGGATTACTTACCTAGAGAAAGCCAATGTGGCCGTCGATCGTGTTTACCCGAAAAACAAGGACACGCGCGAATATTACGTCACTGATTTGGGCAAAGTCCTCGCGCCTTCCATTAAAGCCGACCTGACCCGATTCCTCGACGCCGACGATACGACTGTTGTTTCCAACCTCACGACGATGTGTTTTAAGATGAACATACATTCTTCCCAAGAACCCTTGGTATCCCAAAGAGATCCTGATAATCCTGTTGATGAGCAGGTCGGTGGATCTCTCTTAAAGTGCGACGCTTGTGAAAGGAGACCGAGTCATAGTTTGCTGGACTCTGTATGGGCCGGGACGAATAGGGATGTACAGGACAATAAGGGATCACGAGGAGACCTGGAGAGGGCGCAGTTTCTTGGTGTGAATTTTCCTCATTTGGATTATCAGTCATTGAAAGCCAGCATTATAGCTAACTGCCGTGACTATCGTAATTTATTGAAAACACTATTGAGCTGCTTAGACGGTAAATGCGTAGCCTGTGTCACAGCCCTAACTCGGTCGTAGTAAGGTCTGTGAACACTCGAACGATTGCTTGTTCCCGCCGAGAGAAGACTAGCGACGATATTAGAACTAAATATGTTAATTATTATCATGAAACGCGATCAAATCCGCCAAAATAACATTGGTATACACATATTACAAACCAACTACTGACTCTGTCACTCGATTTACTTTGTATTTGTCGCTTTAAACATGTAAAAGTGGGTATAGTGACCACAAAACTACGTCATTTTTTAAGGTGTCATAAATTATTTCCCCCAAAACTTGCGATTTAATTTATGCAAGAACAAGCAATCGCTCGAGTGTTCATAAACCTTACTCTTACCGAGTTATAGGGCTCTGACACAGGCTAGTAAATGGGTCGCTTTCATGTGCCTATGAAACGAAAATTAAGTCTGTCTTATTTGAAAGAACGCTTAAAATGACAAAGTAACATCTTTTGTGGTTTTTCGTTTCCTTGCTTTGTTCTTGAGATATTTCAGTTTGTTTGATATGCAAATTAAACATCTTGACGTCACATGTGCATAATGAGTTATCGGAGAAGGTTATATATCTTTGCTATTATCAAACCAAACTTAATTCGAATGAAGTATGTGCGTGTGTTTCTCCCACAACGCCAAACATGTAGAATTAATTTCAAGTAATTATATTTGATAATAGCAAAGATATATAACTTTCTCTGATAACTCATTATGCACATGTGACGTCAAGTTGTTTAATTTACATATCAAACAAACTAAAATATCTCAAGAACGAAGCAAGGAAACAAAAAACTGCAAAAGATGTTACTCTATCATTTTAAGTGTTCTTTCAAATAAGACAGACTTAATTTTTCCTTCATATAAGTTCTTTATAGACCTTATTCAAAAATGGCCGCCGAATTAGAATTCTTTTATATGCATGTAAATTAGCCCTTATCAACTCGTTTTCATGTGGGAAATTCAAAATAATTTTTAGGTTATAAGGCCATAAGGGCTAATTTATATGCACATAAAAGAATTGTAATTCGGCGGCCATTTTTGAATAAGGTCTATTACGGTGTTAAGAATTGTCACTGTTAGGTTTTTTTTCTGCTTTCTTCATTTTACACCCGTTTTCAAAATCACCCGACCAGGCCGGAAATATTGCAGTCGACATGTGAGTTTTAATAATAATAATTATAATAATTGATGGTTTAATAGGATATTCTCGCACCAAAGGTGAATTGCAATATATTTACAAGTTACAGAATAAGAAATACAATTATCTAAATTAATAGTAACTAAGGTAATTAATTTTATATTTAAGTTAAATTATATAAAAATGTTAAAATACAATATATATATATATATCCATACTAAAACTAATAGAATACTAAACACTATTAGAAATAGAACACATTGTTGGTATAAAACTGTTTTTATTACGCTCGGTTCTACATTTCGGTAAATAATAATCAAGATTGTTTCTTAAGACCCGGTTATGTGTCTCTGCACGGAGCGAAGGTAAGATATATGGTTAAGACGAGAATCAGCTTCTTGAATCTTTTTGAAAGTTTTAACACAAAGTTCTTGACGTCTATCATCAAGGCGTTTACATAGAGCAAAGTTAAGGGCATCTTCATATTCAACTTCAGGGTATATTATACGGAAGGCCCTTTTTATGACAATTCAAAATACTTCTCTATAACTTACTTTGTCATCGTATTCAACATATTCCCATGGATTGCATTGTTATATATGGTTAAATAATTCGCCATTCGGTCAGCATTAACGTCCTCATTTCATTGTATTCTGATAAAACTCACATCACGATTCTATAAAACTCGCATCACGCCACATGCATGTCAACTTCCCGGGTCGCGTAATTTGAAAACCGGGGTGTAATACAGAAAAGAATAATTTTAATTCCAGAATACAAAACAGTTGTGGTTAGTATAGCACTTTAATCTGTCCATTTTTTTCTTATGTTTTAACGTCATTTTAGATTTCACCGAACGAGACGCGGTTGACGACGCTATCGATATTGGTGATACAAAAGTTGCTTTGCAACTGATGCGAGATAAAGCTGTGAATTACCGGAAGCGTCTTTTACGTCACGTGTTCAGGTAGAGTGTAGACATTCGTTCATTCATGGTCAGCGATAGGGGAGTGCCTTCTGGTGACGAGAAGGACGTTCGTCAAGCTCAAATACCCAGAGCATAGAATAAAGAACAACCAGAAGTCCAACTCTGTGTTGGTATCCTTGACGTATAGGTGTCCTCGCGCATGTTGCCTCGCGCCGCGCATGTTGCTTTGCGTCGCGCATTTTGCCTCGCGTCGCGCATTTTGCCTCGCGTCGCGCATATTGCTTTGCGTCGTGCATGTTGCCTTGCGTCGCGCATGTTGCCTTGCGTCGCGCATGTTGCCTTGCGTCGCGCATATTGCTTTGCGTCGTGCATGTTGCCACCACCACAATCGTCGTCATCGTGTCGCTATCACTCGTCATCTTACGCCATCTTGGTGAGTTCCACCAGCAGATTTGACCGTCAAAAGTGCCGGTGGAACTTGCCAGGATGGCGTAGGATGGCGTAATGCTCATTGAGAAAAAAGAGACAAGTTTTCACGCGAGTTGGACTTCTGGTTGTTCTTTATTCTGTGACCAGAGGTTGTGACTCAACCTCCAAATTACTCATAAAATGTTTGTTGATTTTATAAGCTACACAATGCTATAATCATCCTTACTTGCAGCCAGCGGCTGAATTGCGAAGGACGCAGATCAACGTGGCCGTGTCGAGGCATATCAAAGGCGCTCCAGGCAGCCGCCATATGACACAGTTCAGACTACGGATCACAGCTAAGATGTTAGGTGTTGATTTTAGGAGGGAGGAAAACCGGAGAACCCGGCGAAAAACCCTCGAAGCACAGGAGAGATCAACTACAACTCTACTCACATTAGTTTCAAGCTCGACAACGGGGTCATTCCCAAGCGGTCACCCATCCAAGTACTAACCCCGTCTAACCGGGCTTAACTTTTGGTGAGAGGCAGCGCGCTAACAGGACACGCCACCCGTGCTCCCGCTAAGGAGGTTTTGCGTGGTAGACTAAAACGTTTTAGGGTTTTCACCGAAAATACGTGCCATGCCTTGTCGAATAAAATGTGTGCGTTGTCAAAAAAGTTATTGTTTGTGAATGATGGCGTAGATCACCGCATCAACTTATCTGCTATTTTATTTCTAGATTATATTACTTGGTTCCACGTGATGTGGCGAGGTTATGTGCTGAAATCTATCCTTATTTTCATCCCTGGGAAGTTGTTCTTGTTTGCTTGTCAAGCTCGGCTAATTTGTTCAGCAATTGCAGCGATTTTCTCATTTACGTTACTCACTTAATCCAAAGGAACACTAAACAAAGGAAAAATAGGTAGAAATCATCATCATCGTCATTATCGTCAACATCAGCAGCAGCATCATCATTATCATCATCATTATCATCATCATCATCATCATCATCATCAATATCATCATATCATCATCATTATTATCATCATTACCATGATCATCATGATCATCATCATCATCATCAATATCATCATATCGTCATCATTATTATCATCATTACCATGATCATCATATCATTATTATCATCATCACTATCACCATCATCACGTCCCATCATCATCATCATCATTAGTATCATCATTACCATCATCTATATCGTCATTAGTAGTAGTATCATTTTCATCATCATCATCATCATCATCATGTCATCACGTACCATCATCATTATCATCGTCATCAGTATTATCATTACTACCACCACCATCATCACTATATCACGATTATCATTACCATAATCACCATTATGAGAACTATTACCATAATCACCGTTATGAGCACTATTACCATAATCCCCATTATGAGTACCATTACCATAATCATCATTATGAGCACCATTACCATAATCACCATTATGAGTACCATTACCATAATCACCATTATGAGTACATTACCATAATCACCATTATCAGCACCATTACCATAATCACCATTATGAGTACCATTACCAAAATCACCATTATGAGTACCATTACCATAATCACCATTATCAGCACCATTACCATAATCACCATTATGAGTACCATTACCATAATCACCATTATGAGTACCATTACCATAATCACCATTATCAGCACCATTACCATAATCACCATTATGAGCACCATTACCATTATTACCATCATTACTATTATCACCATCATTATCACCATCACAATCAACATCGACACCATAATCATTACCATCATCATCATAACATTACCATCATCATCACCTATGTCTTCATCACCACCACCTCCGTAGTGGTGATGATCATCATCATTGGTTGGTGGGTTTGTTAATTTTTGCGTTGGCATTAGTTTACCTGCGATGATTTTCTTGCTTAGTATTTGCCTTATTTCAGACTTGTACTACTTTATTTTCCTTATTTATAGTTTGGATATTTTGGACGAAATTCATCACGACAAAGATTTTTTGATTTTGGTTTTTCATTCTGCTCTAATTCTCGACGACCTTGGCTACAGTGATGTTCGTTGTCTGTGCGGCTGGCCGAGGTAAGTTTTGCGGTGTTGTCATAGTAACTATTAGGTGTGAATTTGATTTGGTGTAACGCGTATAATCTTTTCTATTTCAGACCAGGTTCCCATCAGACGTCTTTTCAATACGAGGAGCTGATGATTGAGATTGCAGATCGTTTCAGAGCTTCGCATGACAAGAGTTCACTGGAAGAACTCTTAAAGATTTCCTGGAACCATGGGTACGAAGGCAGAGTCGGATGGAGTGGAGTGGGGTTCGGTGGAGTAGAGTATAGTGGAGTGGAGTAGAGTAGAGTAGAGTAGAGTAGAGTAGAGTAGAGTAGAGTAGAGTAGAGTAGAGTAGAGTAGAGTAGAGTAGAGTAGAGTAGAGTAGAGTAGAGTAGAGTAGAGTAGAGTAGAGTAGAGTAGAGTAGAGTAGAGTAGAGTAGAGTAGAGTAGAGTAGAGTAGAGTCGAGTGGAGTGGAGTAGAGTGGAGTGGAGCGTAGTGGAGGGGAGGGGAGTGGAGGGGAGTGCAGTGCAGTGCAGTGGAGTGCAGTGGAGTGCAGTGGAATGCAGTGGAATGCAGTGGAGTGCAGTGCAGTGGAGTGCAGTGGAGTGTAGTGGAGTGCAGTGGAGTGCAGTGGAGTGCAGTGGAATGCAGTGGAGTGCAGTGGAGTGCAGTGGAATGCAGTGCAGTGCAGTGGAGTGCAGTGGAGTGCAGTGGAGTGCAGTCGTGTTGTGTTGTGTTGTGTTGTGTTGTGTTGTGTTGATTTAGGTTGGGTTGGGTTGCGTTGAGTTTAATTACGTTGCTTTGGTTTGGGTTGAGTTGAGTTGATATCCTTTTTATAGATATTGGCAAGGTTGTATACAACTGCTTGTTATGTTAGAGTTACGTACTGCAGCTTTGGAACTGGTCCTTAAACTGGGAGACATTACTCTGGTGAACACCAAGCAGATGTGGGGTGAGAAATTCAATAAATATTAGTTATTTAATTTAATTATATTTCATTTCATTTTATGTGATGTTATGTTATTTCATGCCATGTCATATCAAATAACGTCACGTCATGCCATCTCACATCACGTTACACGTCACGTTACACGTCACGTTACACGTCACGTTACACGTCACGTTACACGTCACGTTACACGTCACGTTACACGTCACGTTACACGTCACGTTACACGTCACGTTACACGTCACGTTACACGTCACGTTACACGTCACGTTACACGTCACGTTACACGTCACGTTACACGTCACGTTACACGTCACGTTACACGTCACGTTACACGTCACGTTACACGTCACGTTACACGTCACGTTACACGTCACGTTACACGTCACGTTACACGTCACGTTACACGTCACGTTACACGTCACGTTACACGTCACGTTACACGTCACGTTACACGTCACGTTACGTTTTAAT
Organism: Paragorgia papillata; assembly: GCA_035771165.1. NCBI lineage: Eukaryota > Metazoa > Cnidaria > Anthozoa > Scleralcyonacea > Coralliidae > Paragorgia > Paragorgia papillata. The sequence goes on along the minus strand of JAWNZC010000122.1, from coordinate 283,308 downwards.
GACATATTTTTTGGATTAATTGCAGTGTGTAAACAAGGCACAATTTAATTATATAAAACATTGTCTTCTTACAGGGTTGTTGCCGCAGACAACTGTTGAATGGAAGTATGCCCTTGAGTTTTTAGCCGCCTTTAAATCAGACCAGGAACGCCCAGGACTTGGGAGAAATTTGGCAAGCGAGTTCCACAAAGCAGAAGATACAGAACAATCTCAGCTAACAGATAACGTCAGGAAAGAACCCGAATGCGAAGACAATGGCATGGATAAAGTATTTGACGATATAAGTATCGAAAAGGACGAATCAGAAATTGACAAAGTAGACCGTATACAACATAGTCTTCCCAAAAATGAAGAGTCTGCACCTGGGCTTATTTATCAACATACGTGTATTCGAAACGCAATCACTGAGCAGCGGTCACAATATATAGACATAAAAGCCTTCTTACTGGTGTTGTTACAGAAGGTTGGTCCGAAACAAACTCTTGGAATTATATCTGAGGCCCAACTTAAGCATGAGACTTTCTCACACGAGTTTTACTACAAATGTATACTCAGTTCTCTTTTAGAAAGTCACCAAAGGTAAGTATTGCTTATTCAACGGATATTTCTAAATTGATGGGATTGTTTGCGTATGGCATGGTGTGGTGTGGTGTAATGTGGTATGGTATGGTATGGTATGGTATGGTATGGTATGGTATGGTATGGTATGGTATGGCATAGTATGGTATGGTATGGTATGGTATGGTATGGCATAGTATGGTGTGGTGTGGTGTGGTGTGATGTGGTGTGGTATGGTATAGTGTAGTATGATATAGTGTGGTATGGTGTGATGTGGTGTGATGTGATGTGGTATGGTATGGTATGGTATTAGTGTAGTATGATAGTGTGGTATGGTATGGTGTGATGTGGTATGGTATGGTATGGTGTAGTATGATATAGTGTGGTATGGTATGGTGTAGTATGATATAGTGTGGTATGGTATGGTATGGTGTAGTATAATGTAGTGTGGTATGGTATGGTGTAGTATAATGTAGTGTGGTATGGTATGGTGTAGTATAATGTAGTGTGGTATGGTATGGTGTAGTATAATGTAGTGTGGTATGGTATGGTGTAGTATAATATAGTGTGGTATGGTATGGTGTAGTATGATATAGTGTGGTATGGTATGGTATGCTGTGGTATACTATTGTATGGTATGGTATGGTAGGTATGGTATGGTGTAGTATGATATAGTGTTTTATGGGATGGTATGGTATGGTGTAGTATGATATAGTGTTGTTTGGTATGGTGTAGTATAATATAGTGTGGTATGGTATGGTGTAGTATGATATAATGTGGTATGGTATGGTGTAGTATGATATAGTGTGGTATGGTATGGTGTAGTATAATGTAGTGTGGTATGGTATGGTGTAGCAGGGTTCAAAATAAATATTTTGGATTTAGATATTTTTGTAGGCTGTCTTGCATATGTACATTTATGGTACCGACTATTTTGATATACAGGCTATTTGCCTGCTATGTGAGTCCATCAGAGGCCCACCCAGGAATTGTTTTTAGTTAATAAGCTCGTATTCAAAAAAAGTAATCTCATTTACTTGTAGACGTCGCGCTAGGCTGTGAGACGTTATTAAAGCTATGTTATACAACATCACGCTGTGTTGTAAGACGTTAATAAGCTATGTTTAAAGACGTTTACATTACGCTAACGTATATAAATACGTCACACTTTGTTGTGAGACGTTTTCTAACGTTCTATAACATTACGCCACGTTGTAGGATGTTACGCTACGTTATAATTAAAACGTATACACTAGCCGGCTAGCGGCGTGAAAATGCCGGCTATAGCCGGCAGCCGGCCGCTATTTTGAACCCTGTGTAGTATGATATAATGTGGTATGGTATGATGTAGTATGATATAGTGTGGTATGATATATGGTATGCTGTGGTATACTATTGTATGGTATCGTATGGTATGGTATGGTATGGTATGGTGTAGTATAATATAGTGTGGTATGGTATGGTGTAGTATAATGTAGTGTGGTATGGTATGGTATGATGTAGTATGATATATATAGTGTGGTATCACTGGTATGGTATGATATGGTATGCTGTGGTATGCTATTGTATGGTATCGTATGGTGTGGGATGGGATTACGTTGGGTGCTTATATGTAGTGTTACATATATATTATACTGTAGTGTTGTGCATATAACAGTATCATTTTCTTACAGTGCTTTGTGTCATCGTCTTTTGAGAGATGTGAACGAACACATGTGGTCTTCAAAATGCACGGCAATGTCCCCTCAGGTACGTTGTAAGCGGCTATTGCGTGGTACTTCATCTAAGGCGCCTTTTAAAGTGCTAATGTAACAAAAAATTCAAATTCAGTTGGAAATATATTATTGTATATGACACGTGACAAGGGGTAAATTGTCGAGATGAATTTTCAAAAAGTTTCTAATTAAGTTTCAAACGGAGCCCTTTATGACTTTATGACTTTATCACTCTACTTTTTTACACGTATGTGAAAGTTGTTTTAATATGATAGCATTTTTATATCTCACCTCGTTTTTAAAGTGCTTATGAAGCGAAAATGAAGTCTGTCTTGTTTGAAAGAACACTTAAAATGACAAAATAACATCTTTTGCAGTTTTCCCTTTGCTTTGTGGTTGAGATATTTCAGTTTGTTTGATATGCAAATTAAGTGTGTAGGGTGTATGTGCGTATAGATGCGTATGCAGTGTTGTAAACTCTTTTTAATTTTTCTTTAAATTTTCATTTTTCTCCAGATCTACCAAATGAAGGAAACGGAGATAATTCGCGGTAGCAAAGAGGTTTGGGTTTTTCCCCGATATTTTTTGGGCTCCGGACAAATTTTGTCGAAACTAACTTTTTGTTTAATATATCAAAGATAAAATAGAGTTGTGGAAATTTTTTTTAAAAATATATCATAATTTTCTGCAACATGCGAGCGCTCTAATTTCACGCTTCAATTCATTTAGGATGTTTTCAAGGGCAATGAAAAACCTCTACATTACTGCCGAAGTCTTGAAGATGGAGGTCAGTGTATATTTATTACCAGGTTATGTTTTTACCCCTGTCTGTCTGTCTGTCTGTCTGTCTGTCTGTCTGTCTGTCTGTCTGTCTGTCTGTCTGTCTGTCTGTCTGTCTGTCTGTCTGTCTGTCTGTCTGTCTGTCTGTCTGTTTGTCTGCCAGACAGTCAATTTTCATGAAAGTTTGCTGAAGGGTTGGCCATAGACCAACGACCAATCCATTCAATTTTGGTTGAATCTAGTCAAAATTTGGATGAGAAATTAATAAAAATCTGACCGCAAGATTCTCCGTGTAGAAGAAATGCTTGATTGCGCTCATTATCTTTATTTTATGCAAATATTTTTGCATAATTTTGGTACGATTACAATCTCGTTCCCAGAGCCCACGTTCCCCACCCGGGAAACGAGAGACTCTGGGATAATCCGTTTCACATCGATATTTCATTGGCTGATGAACACAGTGAACTCTGTATAACTCTTCTTCCGGATAACAAGAATCCTGTGATGGCGTGGGCTCTGGGAATGAGATTGGGTACGAGTGCATTCAAGCATTTATTCATTCATATACATGCATGTGTTGGTCTCGTGAGCTAGCCTGGTTAGCGGGATGGCTCGTTTTCTTTTTTAAACATCTCCAATAACCCGCTGGTGGTGGTATATGCAGTCTCTGACTGCCCTCCAGTTATTAGTAGAAACGTTTTAGTAATTTTTGGAAAATTTGCTATTTGAAAAAATATTTTAATAATAAATATTTTTTGATACTCAAGAAGAGAAGAATCTTCCCATTTGATTCGCGTGATTCTGGTTGTTGAGTTTTGTTTACATGACGTGAGCCGATACGATATTGGCATTTGCTCTGATGAAGGCCTACGTCAACAGGTCGAAAGCTTAGCGTGATTAGTATATACCCAATCTCGTTCCCAGAGCCCACGTTCCCCACCCGGGAAACGAGAGACTCTGGGATAATCCGTTTCAAATCGTTACGTTATTGGCTGAATGGTGAGCACGAGTTGGTCTGAAGTGACTGGAAGTAGAATTAATAAAACTAGAGTATCAGCTTACAGACAACTCAGGCTCGTTGTTTAATTGTTAAAAAATAATATGATTGAAAAACTTGACGAGTCTTCTACATCTAATGATGTTTTTTCTTGCAGTAAATTATTTTCCATAAATATCATTGGTCGCTGATGACTTTTTCGTCTCTTGTTTTTCTAGCGTGCAACTGGGGAATTGATTTGCCATTGCCTGGGTAGGTCAATTCATGAACATTATACTATATGCAGTTGTTTATAAGCCTGGTTTGTGATTTGGTGTCTTATGCCCGTTCACAGTATATACCAGATAGCTTTTTATGCCGGTACGTTTTGCGCCTGCGCGAGCTCCCGACCAAAAAGAGCGGGAAACTATTATGTAGATACTTTAAGATGCTAGGACGACGACGGCAGTTAAAACGCAAGATAAGTTTTACAATTTAAAGAAGTCACGGTTAACTAACTATTATATTTGATATTTGAAGCTAGTTTAATGACTTCCAAAACGCCACCAGTATTGCTAAAATGATTGTAGTGTCCGTATTGAAGTCAATCTTAAGCAACAGTTCTCATCTTTTGGCCGTTGACGTCGTCCTGAAGACGTGAAAATGCTCTAAGTGGCGTTGTATAAAGAACGAGGACGGTGTTGAGATTACTCTGGGACTAAAAATTATTCATTTTCTTTGTTTCCCAAAAATAATTCTTTTGTTTAGAGGTCGTCGCCGTTGAGGTTGACGTCGTAGATCTTAAAGTCCCCATGCACAGATGACGTCACAACGTGGTAAGAACAAAAAAGTGGCCCACAAGACGCAGTCGAGTGGGTCACTGATGTTCTCACCACGTTGTGACGCCTTCTGTGCATCTATAACTGAACAGACAACAAAGAAAATGGAATCTACTTGTTTTATACAATACAAAAATTTAAAAGATTTTTATCAAAACTCTTGTCGGATTTTGGGGCATGAAGAAGAAGTCAGCTGACGTGATCTGACGTGATCCATGTGTCTGTCCTCTAATAGATCATGGGCAACAACCAATGAAAACACGCATAGCAATGGTCACGTGATCTTTCTTTTTGTCAAATCTGATTGGCTATTGTCATGCAATGTTTGTCCGAAGTTTTTTGGATGTCCGAAGTTTTGCGGGAGCCAATCAAATCTCTCAACGCGTTATCCACGCACTTCATGCGGAAAGGTCTATTCCATGATAAATATTTTAAAAAATGCCTTCCCAGCAATGCAAACGTGTTCCCTGTAGCAAGTCGTGCGCATATGGGATGGGTGAGAGACTGGGACTGAGTACGCGGGTTAGGGTTTTAGCTGCCCGCAAAACCCGCCCTGCCCGTACAATCCACAGGGAACCGGTTTTGGGAAGCCACAGAGTTGCCTGCGGAGGGGGCTAGTGTTTTACGCTGGGCTCTTGTATTCATCAATAGACTGTCATACGTTTCTTGCAAATTTACAGGGCTGTATGTGGTTTGTGTCCTCTGCCATTGTGTGAAAAGTTGCCCGGGCACAACCAAGGCATCATTATTTTTGCCTGCGGTGAGTGAACTAGATTGCTTTATATCAAGTCACCCATACCACACTTTGCAAGCAATAACATTATGGTATGCATGAGTTAAACATGACTCACGTTTAGCCAGTTCAGGCTTGCACAGTATTGTTGTTGTTGTTTCTATTTTCATAACTCCATTCATTCATTCATTCATTCATTCATTCATTCATTCATTACCCTGCGAGCAGAGCCTTCTTTTCCTTATTTCTTCGCTGAGAGAGAGGAAGAAAAGTAGGCTCTACTGTATTCGTGTTTGGCTTCGTCCAAGATTTAGGACGAAGTAACCCATTTAAGACCCGTTTAACCGGTTCTCGTTTTGTTTCTGCTCTGGTTGGGACTGGGTTCGAGATTGTAACCAAGCAACTGACATGCATGCGCAATGGAAACCAGTCACGAATACAGCAGAGCCTACTTTTCTTCCTCTCTCAGTGAAGAAATAAGCCGGAAAAGAAGGCTCTGCTCGCAGGGTATTCATTCATTCATTTATCACTCATTTATTCATTCATTTATCACTCATTTATTCACTCATTTATTCATTCATTTATTCATTCATTCATTTATTTATTCGTTTATTTATTCATGCATTTATTCGTCTATTCATTCAATCGTCCATTTATCCATCCATCCATCTATCCACTAATCCATCCATCGCTTTCATCCATCCATCCATTTATCCATCCATCCTTTCATCCATCCATCCATCCATCCATTGGAAAATGTAGTGCATACTTTACAGTGCAAGCCACGTAAATTGGTCTTACAATACGACCCTTGCTGTTTGGCTTTAATAAACATTTCAGCAACTGATGCCCAACACTGCATACATACATCTCTCTCTACAGGTCATGTTTTCCACAAAGAATGCAGTCCAGAGAACTATTGTCTAACTTGCTTCCACGAGAAACTAGAAATTCCTCTTACAAGATTTGCTGTCGGTTCGACATCCTCGCCTTCATAATTCTGGCGTTGTTTCTGGAGCTAACTTGTTCCTAGAGCCAGTATCAACGAATTGACTGACCTACGAATTAAATAATCTCTCGCACATTATCGACATTATTATTCTCCAATGAGAAAATGCTTGTAAATTTTATTTCAAAACTCATTCAACAAAAAGTGAGTTCTGATTCGAATATTTCCCGCAAGGTGTATAATATGATGATTCAAACGCTTCGCGCATTCAAGTAAAACATGCGAATTGATTAACAAATTAATTAATTAAACTGAAAGAAAACCTGTATAATATGTTACTCTAGATTCGACGTTGGAGCGGCTCTGGACCTCTGTACCATGTCCGTGGTTTTATACCCGATAAAACTTCTTGACGCCAGAAAGAATACTAATGAACATACAATTTTATATAAAGAATACTAATGAACATAACATCCAATAACGAATCGTTTTTGAAGTCATTCAAAACACTCGCATCACGTGTTTTATCAGATCTAAAACACTCGGGCTGCGCCCTCGTGGTTTTAAATCTGATAAAACACTCCTGCTCGTGTTTTAAATATTACTTAAAAACCGGCAAAAACCTGCCGCACATGATCAGTGTCAGCGATAATACATTAAAATAATTTATGCATTAGGTTCGGCACATGAGAAGTTCGACGTTTGAATCAGAGTCGCTCTCTCCTCCACAGAGGTTCTTTCGGAGATTTCGGGGATCGTCGGAGATGTGTCGGAATCGCCGCATTTCGCCCGCACTACTTATGTCCAGCTGGCGATCCCGACTCATCTCCGACGATCCCCGAAATCTCCGATCTCCGAAAGAGATCTGCGGAGGAGAGAGTCAGAGTGGCTCCAACGTCGCATAATGCGACATGCAGGCCTTGCCGCTCCATATACAATCTGCCGCTCTTCTGCCGCTCTTCTGCCGCATTAGATTCGGCGCATGAGAAGAGCGACGTCCGAAACGGGCCTATTTCAAATAAGACATGCAGACTTAATTTTCGCTTCAGTATAGGTCAGTTGCACAATGTTGCCCGCGCATCATTTGGTGAGTCACATGCTTAAAAATGTGGCCAATACTAAACGAAATTTAACTATTTTTAAAGATAGAGATAATTTATGATGCTAATGTATTCGGAAATTGTCGAATTTCTTTCATTTACCACAATTGTTATGCTTGTAGCCAGCTGGCCATGCGTGCGCATCATCAGGCCATGTGCACACTAGTAATCCGTTTTCAAACGAAAACGGAGACCTCGTTTCGAAAACGTATCAAAAGTTTTCCGTCCACACTATCGTTTTCGAATCGTTTTTGCCGTTTAGTAAAACGCTAAAAAGATCAACAGGGGTATGAATGAATAGTTCTTGGTGACTGAAACCAAGATGACATAATTGTGACATCATCGTTTTCCAAAAGCTTCGTTTTTGTCGTCCACACTGGTGCAGAAAAACGGTGTCTTCGAATGTCTCTGGAGAGCGTTTTCGAAATGCTCCGTTTTCGGCCGGATTAGTGTGGACGAAAGGCCTAACCGTATCAAAAAGTCTCCGTTTTCGTTTGAAAACAGATTAGTGTGCACATGGCCTAAGACGCAACTATTTTAGAAACATGGATGGTCGTGTGTTCAATTCCTGCCGGAAGGCCTGTGTAGTTGCCTTTTTCGCAACTGGTCCCGGTTTGGTCTTAAAATGTATATATTCTACACTCGAATTTTCCTTCACCCAAAATCCTTAGAACATGCTATTTTAGAAACAGCGTGTACATTTCAAGTTGTCCCTTCTCCCCCCACCCCACCCCCCGCCAAATCATTATTTTGATTACGTCATCCATCAAGCGGCGTCCCCAGTCTCGTGATTTCCGCATGGTGCCTTATTTAATTGCAACAACTGACATTCAGGCTTGTTTATCCTCGACCTCAGTGAATACTCTAGCAAATTCGCCCAGATCTTGCTTGCTGTCGGACGAGAAAGACCAAGAAAGGAAAAGAAGATGTTTTACAGTGTTCTTGTAGCCATACTTTCATTAAGTGTCGTTTCGTGCGATTATTTAAAAAGGTAAGCTATGTTCAAATAGTGATCAGTGATGTGTAACTTACTTCGCACTTGCTTCAATCATGTCGTTTCATGCTCAATTTAAAGGCCGTCGATCGATGATATTTAATAAAGCGTAATCATTGTTATTTTGTTGTTACTTTATCGGGAAATATAGCAGTTTATCTCAAAAGCCTGTATTTTGTTTAACAAACACAGGATCGCTCGAATACTGTACATAAAGTTTAAATCTTAAACGCTGTCAACATTAGCAACTGCATTAATAGTGTCAGATTATTTGGAAAGGAAACGAAAGTGATCAACCGTGATCTAAGCTTTTATTGAAGTACTTTTTGATTAAAGAAAGTGTGTTGGAGAACGTTTCGTTCAAAAGTCTTAGTCTAGTATTTTAAGTCTTTTGTTTATGATGTCGAAATCTTTTATTTAAAGGTGGGGCCCTCCTGCCTTCCGTGAGGGTTCTTGCCATTTCCGATTTGTCTGCCGTATTAAAATTCACCAACTGATGTCTTCGTTGTTGATTATATCATAGTTAATAGAACACATACATGGTTTGGAAACTCGTCCAAAGTGATTGTTCCATGTTTTTGTTCAAGTTTATGAAATTTGTGCAATCAATTTCACGGTATTGTATTTTCTGTGTAACAAGACGCCTGCTTATATAGGCGTACACGCGGGCTACTGATGATCATGCGGCAACCTGCTGAACCTTGGCATGCCAGGTCCTGAGTTCAGACCAATTCACAGACAGTCGTGAGCCAGATCATTGAACAACTGTTAGTATTGCTGAAGCCATGTAGAAAACCTATGAACATCGCAATTGCTCGACCAAAAGCATGAGAAAGTGTATACAGTGCCAATATAAAGATCCAGAATGTTAGCGTCTTGATCCTCATCTCTGTACCGGCGGTATTAAATATTTATAGAATGTAGAGACCTGTTTAGCCATGAGAAAAATATACTGTATATCGTTGTCGGTTGTTCGGTTGCCACTTGGATGCAACAGCTCCGGCTAGCCTTGCCTTCGACGAAATTGTTGGTAGGTTTTCCAAGTATGTTGCTTATATGGTTGATCAGCGCGATGTGCTTGATACAACCACAGAATAGGAACGCAGGAACATGACTGTCGATGAATTCGAAGTGAAAGAACACTGGAAGTGTAGACTCCATATATGGGAGGTATTGTGCAATTTTGCAATTTTGTGTGGTGAAGAAAACAAATGGAGCCGAAACCTAGACTCAGCCACCACAGGTGGCCCAAGTAATTAGTCATCCAATAGCAACCTGATAAAACTTCTTGACGTCAGAAAGAATACTAATGAACATACAATTTTATATAAAGAATACTAATGAACATACAATTTTATATAAAGAATACTAATGAACATAACATCCAATAATGAATCGTTCTTGAAGCCATTCAAAACACTCGCATCACGTGTTTTATCAGATCTAAAACACTCGGGCTGCGCCCTCGTGGTTTTAAATCTGATAAAACACTCCTGCTCGTGTTTTAAATATTACTTAAAAACCAGCAAAAACCTGCCGCACATGATCAGTGTCGGTGATAATACATTAAAATAATTTATGCATTAGGTTCGGCACATGAAAAGTTCGACATTTGAATCAGAGTGGCTCTCTCCCCCGCAGAGGTTCTTTCGGAGATTTTGGGGATCGTCGAAGATGTGTGGGATCGTCCGAGATGTGTTGGAATTGCCAGATCGCTTTTTTTTTTTTTAACAACTTTAATGGATGTATAATAATATACTAATATCGACATGGGAAGAGCGCGAATGAGACTCGAGGACCCATGTGAGGCGCTCCCCCGTAGAAATTAAAAATACATAAATATATCAATCAACTAGACTTATACCAACTACATAAACACCAAAACGCACCACCATACGCGCACATAACCTCGTAGAAACATAGCTAAGAACAATATAACTGATTAGAATTCAAAAAAGGAACCAAGGCGGTTGGCCCGCAAGGTGACGTATCATGGACTTAGTAGTTGGTGCATTAAAAAAACTGCCATTAGTGACAGGAACAGTTACGATGTAGTGACCATGTACAGGTCAAGTGAATGTCAAAAGTAGATGTCAATAAAGATGAATATGTAGCAGATAAAAATGATTTGAATGTGGCTAGACTACAGAGACAATTAGGTCCTGCTATTTTACAAACAAAATTCCAGAGGGGGACAATTCGGTTAAAGTAGGGTGCTTGAAAAGTACTTGTTTTACAGGACGGAACTTTAAGTATAAGATTAGGGTTTCTACAAATGCGGGTACGACTATGACTAACAAACGAAACAAAGTTAGAAACATTCAGATCAGAAAGTCCATACAAAGCTTTATAGAAAAAAGTTAAATCCTTAATTTCCCTGTCGTAAGACAAGGGTAATAAGTTAAGAGCCAATAGCCGCTCCTTGTATGTCATGCCCCCGATCTTGGATTGTAGGATCCATCTCGTAGCACGTCTCTGAACGCGCTCAAGTTTTGTCTTGTGGGTGCTCAGAGACGGTGACCAGACCTCCGTGGTGTAGCAAAGCTGTGATTTCACTTTTCACCAGGGATAAATATAATGTTCGTCGAACGTAGCGATCTGTTAAAAGAGGACAAGTTCTTCTAAGTATAGGTTAGTGACCGAATCCGAGGTCACTACGCTGGTTATTAACCCCGAGGGCCACAGGCCCGAGGGTAATAACCAGCGTAGTGACCGAGGTTAAGGTCACTAACCGACTTAGTTTATTCATGACACAGACGATATTTGTCGTTATTTAACAAAAAAATGGTATTCTAGACGTAGTTTTAAAGCGATGTAGTAGGTCATTTAATATGCAAGGTCAATAACCTATATATTGACCGCGGCACATCAAAGATAATTTATGCATGAATAAACTAAGTAGGCCCAGCAACTTGTTGGCCTTATAGCGACAATAGAATTAATGTGGGAATCCCAGGAGAGGTTACTGGTTACTGTGATTCCGAGGTCGATTTCCTTTTCTACACGTGACAATTTATAAGCTCCTAGATGGTAATCAAACAGCAGAGGAGTTTTCTTGCGGGAAACTGTCAGAACGTTACATTTGGAAGAGTTAAAATTAATGTTTGAGTCTTGGCTCCAGTGTTCAGCGCATGACAAGGTCTCCTGCAGGTGAACACAGTCGTTGACAGACCTGATTCCCCTGTACAGCTTCGCGTCATCGGCATACAGCGTCATTGAAGTGCCAGTAGGTACCACATCTGGAATATCGTTGATGAAAAGTAGGAAAAATAAACACGAAGCAGCGCCCTCTACAACGACACGTTGAGTACGACCACGTAGATAAGCTGTGAACCACTGATGGAGATTATCAGATAGACCATAGCCCTTGAGTTTTTGTAGAGTCGAAGGCCTGTTTGAGTACTCGAGCAAATTCGCCCAGATCTTGCTTGCTGTCGGACGAGAAAGACCAAGAAAAGAAAAAAGATGTTTTACAGTGTTCTTGTAGCCATACTTTCATTAAGTGTCGTTTCGTGCGATCATTTAAAAAGGTAAGCTATGTTCAAAATAGTGATCAGTGATGTGTAACTTGCTTCGCGCTTGCTTCAATCATGTCGTTTCATGCTCAATTTAAAGGCCGTCGATCGATGATATTTAATAAAGCGTAATCATTGTTATTTTGTTGTTACTTTATCGGGAAATATAGCAGTTTATCTCAAAAGCCTGTATTTTGTTTACCAAACACAGGATCGCTCGAATGCTGCAAAGTTTAAATCTTAAACGCTGTCAACATTAGCAACTGCATTAATAGTGTCAGACTATTTGGAAAGGAAACGAAAGTGATCAACCGTGATCTAAGTTTTTTATTGAAGTACTTTTTGATTAAAGAAAGTGTGTTGGAGAACGTTTCGTTCAAAAGTCTTAGTCTAGTATTTTAAGTCTTGTTTATGATGTCGAAATCTTTTATTTAAAGGTGGGGACCTCGTGCCTTCCATGAAGGGTTCTTGCCATTTCCGATTTGTCTGCCGTATTAAAATTCACCAACTGATGTCTTCGTTGTTGATTATATCATAGTTAATAGAACACATACATGGTTTGGAAACCCGTCCAAAGTGATTGTTCCATGTTTTTGTTCAAGTTTATGAAATTTGTGCAATCGATTTCACGGTATTGTATTTTCTGTGTAACAAGACGCCTGCTTGCTTAGGTGTACACGCGGGCTACTGATGATTGCGGCAACCTGCTGAACCTTGGCATGCCAGGTCCTGAGTTCAGACCAATTCACAGACAGTCGTGAACAGATCATTGAACAACTGTTAGTATTGCTGAAGCCATGTAGAAAACCTATGAACATCGCAATTGCTCGACCAAAAGCATGAGAAAGTGTATACAGTGCCAATATAAAGATCCAGAATGTTAGCGTCTTGATCCTCATCTCTGTACCGGCGGTATTAAATATTTATAGAATGTAGAGACCTGTTTAGCCATGAGAAAAATATACTGTACATATCGTTGTCGGTTGTTCGGTTGCCACTTGTCACGTGTTGTGGTGCTTCATCGTCATGTGTTGTGGTGCTTCAGCGTCACGTGTTGTGGTGCTTCAGCGTCACGTGTTGTGGTGCTTCATCGTCATGTGTTGTGGTGCTTCATCGTCATGTGTTGTGGTGCTTCATCGTCACGTGTTGTGGTGCTTCATCGTCACGTGTTGTGGTGCTTCATCGTCATGTGTTGTGGTGCTTCATCATCATGGCAAGTATTGTTTTAATACGGCAAGTATTAAAACAGCAAGTATATCGCTTTGAAGTCATTTTTATTTTTTAATAATGGAAATGCTGCATTTTGAATACGTCGGGGGTGCATACGTAGCAGCTACCTAAGATTCGATTTATTGGATTTCCCCCCGTTATTTTCTATAATTTTAATGTATTTGTATAATAAAACGTCCACTTTATCCCTAAATTTATTTGACACCTTCCAGGTTTGATAAAATGCGCTATTGAAAACACGATTTAAAACTTTTAATTAAATCTTTCTTCAAAGTACCGTCAGAATGCATGAAATGCCATTTCAGAAAATATAGGCAGAATAATGTATGTATGTAATTACATGTACATGTTTGTATTTTTCCAATGCTCGAAATTGCTGCTGTTAGAACGGGAGTGAAGTTTTGGCTTTTGCGAGTTTTAGCGAGTAAGAAAACATTTCACTAGCAAAGTTTTCGGGGAAATTGAACAATTTCAACGTTTCAAAACATAACTTTTTGTAGCATGTAATATTGTAATATGTTCACAAAGTGGTCTGACGATCGAATATTATATATAGGTGCAATTTGTGCAGGGATGTGGAGCCTCCCTATAGCGCGTATCGTTATAACGCGTGACTCGGTATAATGCGGTTGATCCTTGGACCCCCAAATTTTACTTTTCCTGGTTAATCAGGGGCGGCGCGGAGCGTAAATTTTTTGGTATTAGTTGTGGTATATAACGTAGGGGGGTCTGTATCCACCCCCAGAAAATTTTGAAATCTAGAGGCTCTGAAATGCAATTTCCAGCATTCTACAGAAGATATTTTTTGAAAAAATCAAGCGAGATGAAGATCTAAATGCCAAGCATTTTACGCGGTTCGATGACTTCACGACCAAATTAACGGAAACATCCATTGAATTATATCTGTCTGAGACTGTGATGTGACTAATAGTATTGTAGCGTTACTGATGCGCTGCACGTGTGAATACAGTAGCTTGCGTGATGCGCCGACAATACATATGATCACCGCAACGTTTTGCGAACGCAGGCGGCCAAGGTATTAGAATCGCAAAACTAATACCTTGTAGGATTACGTTGTTAGATATACAAATATTCGCATCGTTCTTACCTTTGAAGGACTTATGCCTTTTTTTTGTTAAATATGGATTCAAGAATGTTTTCCTTTCGTCAGATAAGTTCTAGTCACCATATCAAAGCTTCAAAATTGTTATAAATAATTGCTCTTTGTTTCCATATTATCGAAGTGTTGAACTCCAGTGTTGGGAGCTTTTCCTTGTGAAATAGGCGATACAGCCGATACTACATGGATGATTTATATATTGAGATGTTACATATTGTTAATGTAATGAAGTGAAAAGAATTGCAGACTTCTCGCTGCGAAATAAAATCAGTTTTAAATCGAAATAGTAAAGCGTCTGACTTTAAAATATAAATATTGTACCACCTGTGGTGAAATTTAACACCGAAAATCCGCGTTTCTTGTCAAGCCAAGGTATTAGTTTTGAGATTCTAATACCTTGAGGTCTAAGCCTTTCAAACACTTGTCGCTAAAGTCGCTAAGGTTGTTGCGCGCATCAGCGAGGACGGTAGGGTACTGCGGAATTGAAAACAAAGATGTTGTTTTCTTTCATCCGTCTCTGTTCTTGGAATAATTATATTATTTTACAATTCATTTCAATCTGGAGGAAAAAAGGTATTAGACTAATACCTTTAATACCTTAGCGCGCCGCCCCTGCCTGGTTTGTCATTTGAAGACAATTTGATCTTATCTCGAAATGATCACGATTATTCAGCCGACAACACGGCAGTATGATCATTTTGAGAAATGAAAACCACGCTCAAAAATCTTATTTCAATTCCATTTTGTTGAAGTCTTGAACGGACTTCAAGCTTCTTCAGTCGCAATTTGGATTGTTACAATAGACAAATTTCAGGGTATTGCGCGCGTGTCATTTTGCAAGTGAAATGTTTCTGTCAGGTTCCACTTACATTTTCTTGAGGACAAGAGAGTTTGTTAGAATGCACAAAGTTCGATGAAATGGTCTTTCTTCAGCATCTAGAATTTTTGCATTGCCATTTTGAATGTGTAATCTGGCAGTCGTTATTTTTTCTCTCCCCTTCCCTGATCCCCTTGCGAGTTTAGCCTAGCAGCGTACGATATAACGACTGGGGACGAGTCTGAGACCCTTGTATTTTACTTCAGAATACCCTTGAGAAAGTTCCGTCCGATACGTTGGGAACTACGTGAAGTTGGCATCACACAGGAGCAATTACAAGACAAATTTGGTAATAAAAAGTACAATCTTGGTTCGACTGGACCATGGCCTGAACCACTAAGTAATTATATGGATGCACAATACTACGGTCCAATCACCATTGGAACACCTCCTCAAACCTTTAATGTTGTCTTTGATACTGGCTCTTCTAACCTCTGGGTTCCTTCACAAAAATGTCCTTGGTCAGACATAGCATGCCGTAAGTAATACTGCATACGTATTTCATAAACGAGTGCGAGTGTTTTACCAGGGGTTACAAACACGAGAGGACAATGAAAATCACGATGCATTTAACCGAGTAATTTTCATTGTTCTCGAGTGTTTGTAAAACATGAGAGAATAATGAAAATCACGAGGCTGCAAGCCGAGTGATTTTTATTGTTTTCGAATGTTTTACAAACACGAGAGAACATTGAAAATTACGAGGTAATAGGCCGGGTGATTTTTGTTGTTCTCGAGTGTTTGTAACCCCTGGTAAAACACGATTTATGAAATAGCTTCTCAATCGTTATTTATAGTAGAAGACTTTGTGATATTGGTGCGTATTAGATTAGACAATGATTTCACGTTGAATTTATAATTAAGAAATGTGGTGATAAACGGTTAAAATGCATACACATGACCAAATATTTTTCTCTGATTGGCTAATTTGCTCGTGAATTATTAATGAATTTGAGAAGTTTCAGTCGAAGTTTAGTTCAGGTCATTTTTCGTAAAAAGGGATGATTTCATCGCTACTGATTATTTCTGTTTCTGTTTTTAGTTTTTCACAATAAGTATGACAGTTCAAAATCTAGTTCTTATAAAGAGAATGGTGAGAAGTTTTCCATTCAGTATGGATCTGGAAGTTTGTCTGGATTCCTCAGTGAGGATATCGTTGGGGTACTGCTTTTTTTTTTTTTTTTGCATGTCTCAGAACGTATTAAATGAAATTTCCCAGAACTTAACAAAATTTCTCAGAACGTAACAAAATTTCTCAGAACGCAATAAAATTTCTCAGAACGTAATGAACTTTTTCAGAACGTAATGAAATTTCTCAGAACGTAACAAAATTTCTCAGAACGCAATAAAATTTCTCAGAACGTAATGAACTTTTTCAGAACGTAATGAACTTTTTCAGAACGTAAGGAAATTTCTCAGAACGTAATGGAATTTCTCAGAACGTAATGAACTTTTTCAGAACGTAATGAAATTTCTCAGAACGTAAGGAAATTTCTCAGAACGTAATGAAATTTCTCAGAACGTAATGAAATTTCTCAGAACGTAATGAAATTTCTCAGAACGTAACGAAATTTCTCAGAATGTAATGAAATTTCTCAGAATGTAATGAAATTTCTCAGAACGTAACAAAATTTCTCTGAACGTAATGAAATTTCTCATTACGTTTTGAGTAATTTCGTTACGTTCTGAGAAATTTCATTACGTTCAGAGAAATTTTGTTACGTTCTGAGAAATTTCATTACATTCTGAACGTAATGGCCTTTCTCAGAACGTAATGAAATTTCTCAGAACGTAATGAAATTTCTCAGAACGTAATGAACTTTCTCAGAACGTAAGGAACTTTCTCAGAACGTAAGGAAATTTCTCAGAACGTAATGGAATTTCTCAGAACTTAATGAAATTTCTCAGAACGTAACAAAATTTCTCGGAGCGTAACGAAATTTCTCGGAGCGTAACAACATTTTGCCAGAACGTAACGAAGTTTCTTCTTTTGTTTAGGTGGGATCTCTGAATGTTGAAAATCAGACATTTGCCGAAGCAACGAGTGAGCCTGGAGTGGCGTTTGTTGCTGCGAAATTTGATGGTATTCTTGGCATGGGTTACAACAACATAGCAGTGGATGCCGTCGTCCCCGTCTTCTACAACATAGTCTTGCAGAAGCTCGTTAAAAATGCCATCTTTTCTTTTTATCTCGACAGGTATTTAAAGGGGCATTGCCAAGGCAGATGAACTGTGTTGGGCCGGGAGTAAATTTTATTATTTAAAGTGTCACTGAGACGAAAAATCGTCAGTCTTTTTCTGATATCATCATAAAGTAGATTTAAAATGAGGATGAACGGCGTTTGTGGTTTGTAAATATCTCATCTCGTTCAAGAGATATTCACGTTTTTGAAATATGCAAATTATATGGCTGATGACGTCATGTACTCCAAACGAGCGAAATGAAAATCGTAAAATTAGGAATATCTCTAGAAATAAACAATAGAAAGTGCTCAAATTTTGCATGCTTATAGTATTAAATAAAATACGTTTCACTGTGGAACTTTAGTTGTTTTCGTGGAAACTGCTGGTTCCTGGCCCCATCCAATGATAAAATTAAATTTTCTTATTTATCAGCAATCAAGTAGCGTTAACTCCAGCGAATAAATGTGACGATTAGGGCTTATGTAGGCATTGTAATTCAAACGTTTAAATCTATCTATTTTTAAACAATGAGGCAAAAATGATAACTCCCTTTTTAAGGTTTAGAGTAACCTGAGAGCATGCGCTTACCATGGCAATCACAAAAGCTCCACAGAGAAGTGTATTTTATTAGATACTATAAGCATACAAAGTTTAAGCACGTTCTATTGTTTATTTCCAGAGATATTCCTTATTTTACGATTTTCATTTCGCTCGTTTGGAGTACATGACGTCATCAGCCATAAATTTGCATATTGCCAAAACGTGAATATCTCTTGAACGAGATGAGATATTGACAAACCACAAACGCCGTTCACCCTCATTTTAAATGTACTTTATGATAAGATCAAAAAAAGACTGACGATTTTTTCGTCTTAGTGACACTTTAAGACAATAAGTCAATCAGAAATGAACGCCTGCTGCAGTCTATTCAATGCCCATAAAGATCGGCCGCTCATATTTTAACTATTACTTATAGTGCCTATGAAGCGAAAATTATAGTCAAACAAGATGTTCTCTTGCGTGCCACTTTGCAGTATTGATAGGCAACATTGTAATTTTGATTGATGGATTCAATCAGCAACCTGCAAACGCTTTATCACGATTCCTCGATGGGTTGCCCTAAAAAATCGTTTTAAATGCCAAACATTGGATAATGCTAATTCTACATAAAGTTAGAGCCATTACTTTCGAGTATAACATCGCAGTCAAAATGGAAATACCTTCCCACTTCCGCTTCTGTAGTTGGTTGTGTAATACTGTATTTCTGTAGCCGCTACCTGAAGAGTGAGGAAAATCTAGCGATAAAAGTCGCCAATTCTTTATGTATATTCGTCTGTTGGTATCGATTTGGGATAAACATCTATTGTATTATGATTAAATGCCATTTAAAGGGTATTGGCAATAAAAATTAAATTTGCCCCATTTGAAAGACCTCGTCAAATGGTATAAGAAGACCTTTTGTAATTTTTCTGTATCTTTCTTGTGTTTTGAAATATTTCGACCAAAGACAGCGTGCTGTCCGCCATCTTGTTGTAATATTGGGTCTAATTAACTAGGAAATTGATGACGTCACAAGCAGGGTAAACCTGATGAAACTACTCTGTGGGTGACCAAATTTCCACGGAAGGCTTTTTAAATGTTGTGGGTCAATTTAAAATGGAAATAGCGCAACAAAATCGAGTTTCTAGCTCATAATGTCATAAGGTTGGCAAGATAAAAATTTCACTTTACCCTGCTTATGATGTGCATATCGAAAATAATTCCAAGATGGCGGACAGCACGCTGTCTTTGGTCGAAATATTTCCAAAACCAAAACAGATACGGAAAAATTGTAAAAGGTCTTCTTATACCATTTGACGAGTTCTTTCAAATGAGACAAACTTAATTTTATTGCCAATACCCTTTAAAGCTAAAGTATACTATTTATGTACAGTTTTCAACAACAAATTTTCTCAGGCTTCGGTAGGGGCTACAGAAATACAGTGATACGCAACGAACTACAGAAGAAGAAGTGGTAAGGTATTTCCATTTTGACTGTAATTTATTCACGATCAAACATGACGTCAATCGCACTAATTAGGTTTGTACGCTTTTATGCATGAATAGGCGTATGTCAGGCGTTCATTTCGCTTCCCGCCAAAACAAAACGCCGGCCCATTGAACTATAAGAAGACTGGAACGATAACTCGCGGGGGATTTTGAAGCCAGTGCCAGTCCCTTTGCAGGTAGCTCCCGTGCTTCAAGTTACTTAATTTTCATCCTGCCATATATTTTGTTTGGGACGATAACAAATTACTCCAAAACAACGGATTGAAATACATTGTTTTATACGTATGTTTTTAGAAATAGCATTGGCTTCAATTTGATGTATAGTATAAGTTTCCTCGTTATTTTAAACTTTTTAAAATGTAGTAAATGTTCGACCATATATCTTTGGGAAATAACATAAGAAACTTGTTGTAGTTTTTCTGAGTTTTGAGCTGAAATACTTAACGCTGAACGTTGGGCTATATATGAAACTGAAGCTATTGAAAAATGTTATTTGGTATAAAAACCTCAAGACTTTAGCTAAAAGGGAAATATTTAAAAAATATAAAAACAACTGCCATTTTGTACCTACGGCGAACAAAATGGCAGTTGTTTTTATATTTTTTAGTTATTTCCCTTCTAGCTAAACTCTTGAAGTTTCTATACCAAATAGCATTTTTCAATAGCTTCAGTTTCATATACAGCCCAACGTTCAGCGTTAAGTATTTCAGCTCAAAACTCAGAAAAACTAACATTCAAAGATTTTTTGCTTCATCCATTCATAGGGCCTGACTTATGGAGTTAGCGTTCCAGTTCACTTAGAGTTCAATGCGCCGGCCACACACAGGCTACATCTACTGAACGTCCGTTTGTTATAAATGCTGTTTATTGTAGGACAGAGGGAGCATCTCCAGGAGGCGAGTTGATACTGGGAGGTAGTGACCCAGCTCACTACAAGGGAGATTTTACTTACGTTCCCGTCACAAAGAAAGGTTATTGGCAGTTTAAGATGGACTCTGTCATGGTGGGTGGTGAGTCTAGTTACTGTGAAGAGGGTTGCCAGGCCATTGCTGACACTGGCACTTCTCTAATCGCTGGCCCGACCCAGGAAATCAAGTTACTTAATGCCAAGATTGGTGCGACCCCCGTTTTTGGTGGAGCGGTAAGTTGGATAAGGATAAAGGACTGGGGACTAATCATCCTTACTTGTGGTTAACACCGCTGTCAAACGTTTTGCGCATGCGCGACATCCGAGCTCGACCTCAGAAAAAGAGCGGGAAAACACTGAAATATTTGGACTGTTCGAGTATAACGCGCGATCGCGACTTATAACACGCGATCGCGACTTATGACGCGCGATTATATCATGTGTCATACAACATATTCTATTTCTCTCTCTATCCACTGTTCACATGAATCGAATTCTCTCGGGGTGTAGGAATAATTAGGGGGGGGCTCCATTTTATGCGTTTGCACCATGTTTAACTTGTCTTTCATTGCTATTTTTTAGTACATGGTTAATTGCTCCAAAATCGACTCTTTGCCTACCGTTACTTTTGTCCTTGGTGGCAAGAAGTTTGCATTGACCGGCAAACAATACGTGATTAAGGTAACCCCAGTACGCTATTTGTCCAAGTTGAGTGTGGTTTGCGCCCTGTTCGAAAGACCGCGGGCAGCATAGTTTTGTCGCAAAGACCTTCCTTTTGTTTATGTTATCACGACAAGTCTCGTCTCCAGAGTGTCTCAAAGATAGATCGCGATGTACATTGGGGGACTGGGTTTTGGAAACACCAACCTAAGATGGCTGACTCGTTACTGAAGTGCAATAAAAGTTTACTTAATAATAATTTCTTTAATATCCATCTTTGGGGTAAAAATACAATGGATTTACAATAACTATATATTAAAAACTATGGCATTACCATATTATATGTACAGGAATAGTAACTATTACTTAAAAGACTATGACTTAAAAACTAATGACGACGCTCTAGGTATAAATGATTGTTTATGCCTTTCTGTACGAGAAACGATAGGGGGTGGGCCCCTTTCAGATCTTAAACTGTATGGTTGAACGTGGTGAAAGTGAACGGGCAATGGTATAAATTTATTACAAGGATTCGAACTATCGTTCTTAATACGCTCATATTCTTTAATAGTCAATGTGTCCCTTCTTTCCTTCAGTGATGGTAGAGAATCAATAGGGAGGCCCAGTATCCGCATGCTCCTAGCTTGAGCATTCTCTAGCTCGTCAACTAGATATTTAGGGATACCGCCCCAAATTGGGGCTCCATACTCCAACAGGGGTCGAATTTTCGTCTGGTAACATATTGTGCCAATTTCGGTTGGAACGGCACACTTACGGCACTCCCTAAGGCAGAACAATCTTTTGCAAGCTTTTTTGACCATTTCATCTATATGTGTGTTCCATTTCAAGTTGTTTTACCGTATTTTCTCCTCTTTGACCGTGCTAATACACAATAGGACTCGGACTCATTTTAGCCCGAGCCGAAGTATTACTATCAGCAGTAATAATTTTAGTGGACATGCATTTGGAAGAAAATCAAAGACAGTATACGGTAAACAGTATCTTGCACAGTGCCGCCTTCGCGTCGGCGTGTATTTCATTGCAACAAATATTTACATAACTCATAACTTACATGTAATTTGGCAGAAAAACACAACATTTGTCATCAAAACAATCTTTGCTCCAAACTATTGACAAGAAAAGTATACAATTCCATAAACAACAAACCAATAGTGATTTAGAACTGTTAAAAGTGAGGCTCAGATCAGCGGGCTAACCAGCGCCGGATTTAGGACTGTGGATGCCCCTGGGCGGTCACTGACCAGCACAATATATCAATTCTATTTCTGAATGTATGCTAAGTTACATAGTCATATTTTTTTGAATAAGATGTAGGTAATTGGACTGACACTGGGGTTATATAATGTAGATGAATAAAATTTACAAAGAATGCGGTATATGGCCTTAGGCCAAAAAGCGCATCTTGCTGTATTTTTTGTTAACTTGCGAAGGCAACGACGGTTGAAGGCGCAGTGTAAATTTGATATGGGAGTAAGTTAAACAATTATAAGAAAGGATTAAAGATACGTAAGTAATATTCAGTATATATAGTACATGGGACACAACCCTCTATATATCATATATATATCATTCATATATCTTTTGTCTTGTTTTTGACTCATATTTTGGGCTCTCAAGATTTATTTCATTTCAACACCTATTTTTTTCAACTTTCAAGACATTTTTGTGGAGGCCCCCCTTAAACATTATTTTGTGGGGGACCCTGGGCGACCGCCCAGTCCGCCCTGTCCTAAATCCGGCACTGGGGCTAACCCGCTCAATTCTCCATTTTAGCCCGCAAATTACACCACAATGCCCATAAAAATATTATAATGTTCTTTTTCCATCTCCAGGAGACTATACTTGGGGTGAGTGAATGCTTGAGTGGCTTCATGGGATTGGACGTGCCTCCTCCAATGGGACCCATCTGGATCTTAGGAGATGTCTTCATCGGCCCATACTACACAGAGTTCGATATGGAAAACAACCGGGTTGGCTTTGCTGAAACGGTCTAAGCCACGTCCGGCCGACATAACGAGCCTGCCGAGCTAACATAACAAGAGACTGAGCACTAGGATTAATTAACTATTCATTTCGCGTACCTAATTGTGGGATATTTCATAGCGTAATAATTTTAAAAATCAGGTTACTAGAAAGTGGTTGCTAACACGTCTTACATACTAATTGAACGTTTTTTTACTAATACGTTTTTTTTCCATGAATGTAATTTCTTAAAGGTGCCCTCCAGTCCGCTCTGCGCATGTACGAAACTAATGTTTACATCTTTATTTACAAAAAAATAACTGATACCTTATTCAAGATTGTAAGCTTTTCTTGCTTCCTCTTCATTACTTGTACCCAAAACAAAACATTTTCAGAAGAAATCCGAAGAGATATCCTCGCCACGAATTGCTTGGTTTTCTGCCATGTTGCTCCGAACGATTTACATTGAGGTGGGTACTTCATGTAATTATCTACGAATGTCCTGTTTGAGGCCCCTCAAAACAAAGATGGCGGATGATGCGCAGAATGGACTGGACAACACGTTTAATCTTGTGTAGAGCTTGAAGCGGGATTTCTTCTTGATGTAAAGTTTAGCGCACTCGACGTTTCTGTCTATAAACTCAAATAAGACATTACTGATATAACATTACATTACATTACATTACATTACATTACATTACATTACACGGACGACAGCAATGTTGGATTCTATATATCGTGTGTAGTTGAATGCCAAAATATTTTTTGATTTGAACTCTTATTTGTTGTTATATTGAGGTTTGTATTTCCAAAATGGTAATGAGGATGACATCAATGTAGGCATTTGTGTGTGTTTTTCTTTTCATTAACCGCTTGAAGATTTTAATGGCAAAAATGATGAAATACAGAATATACCATTCAAGTATTCCATTAACATGTGAATTGGGTAATATTTCTGCTGTAACGGAACACTGCGTACGCAAATTATGCCTACATAGACGTCATCCTCATTACCACTTTGGAAATACAGACCTCAATATAACAACAAATAAAAGTTCAAATCAAATAATATTTTGGCATTCAACTATACACATTAAATAGAATCCATATGCAGTAATATCATATTTGGGTTTATAAGCACTTTAACGCAAATCCAGCTTGGGATAACGGTCGAATATCGGGCACAGTACGTACCGTTAAAGTGCTATGAATGCCATTTTTGTTGCTTCAGTGAACAGGAGAGCTTGATAGGAGCATTCACAGAAAATTTCAAGAGTTCGCGCTGTCGTTCTGGCAAAATTACACGAATATGATTGGGCAAAATTACACGAATATGATTGGCTATTGAAGAGGGCATTTTTTTGTAATTCAGGGCAAAATTACTTGCACTTGATTGTTTCCTTGATCAGAAGTTCTTGCATGTGATTGGTCGCTTGGTTACTTAGCAACTGAACTTCAGAGGACTGATCTTCAACAAATCTGCAAGGTTTTTCTGTCTGAAAATGCTTTTTATTTACTTTGAACTAACTTAAACTATTGAAGGAGTGTAAACTATTAGTGAAAAAAATTACAAACTTTTGCCTGTCAGTACAAAAAGAAAGCAACGGGGACTGCGGTAGAGCGAGGAAAATTGGAATGTTGCCGAGCACCGACCGTGATTTAAAGTGTTTATGAAACGAAAATTAAGTTTGTCTTATTTGAAAGTACTTTTAAAATGACAAAGTAACACCTTTTGCAGTTTTTTGTTTCCTTACTTTGTTTTTAAGATATCACAGTTTGTTTTATAAGCGAAACTAACCAGTGACGTCACGACGTGCATAATGACTTACCGGGAAAGGTTATATATCTTTGCTATTATCAGACGGAATCACTTCGAAGCAGTTGTGTGTGTGTTCTTCCCTTACAACAACAAAAGTATACATTCTCAACTGATTTCGTTTAATAATAGCAAAGATATATAACCTTTCCCAGTAAGTCATTATGCACGTTGTGATGTCACTGGTTAGTTTCACATGTAAAACAAACTGAAATATCTCGACAACGAAGCAATGAAACAAAAAACGGCAAAAGATGTTACTTTGTCATTTTAAAAGTACTTTCAAATAAGACAAACTTAATTTTCGTTTCATAAACACTTTAAGCATAGTTAATAGAACATGTACATGGTTTGGAAACTCGTCCAAAGTGATTGTTCTATGTTTTTGTTCAAGTTTATGGAAATTTGTGCAATTTCACGGTATTGTATTTTCTGTATAATGAAGCAGTCATTCAATAGCAACGATCCGGTTTAATTAGTGAGTTGCCTCATCGTCACGTGTCCATAGAATTTACTTCCATATAAGGAACTCCATTGTCAGTTCAACATGACCATGCTTCATGTCGAAAGACAATAGAGCTTCTAAACCATGTGTATATGCTCTATTAAGTACTATTTAAAACACGTTCTGCGAGTGTTTTGAATGGCTTAAAAAACGACCACCATTTGGTAAGTTCGTTGGCGTAGTAATTTTGAAAAATAACGTTGTCTAAGGCGAGAAAATCAAAGCTAAAGTTTATGTAAATCAGGAGGAAATTTTTATCAGATGTAAAACCACGATACGGTTATGATTTTTGTATCTACTGCGCATGCGCTAGTAGATACCTTGCTGTCGTGCGAGTGGTGTAATGTAATGTAAGTTAACAAAAGAATGCCTTCGGAGCCAATCAAAACATAGAATTAAACGACTGACTGACGACAAACCGCCGAAGCCAAAATTGTAAACCAAGTACTTCATGTACGTCAATGCTATGGCAGCATGGAGCGAAATCAGTTCAAGCCGAGCGAGGATATTTATTTCAAGAATAGACGTTTTTACAAGCTTGGTAAGTATTTTAAGTCTGAATCGTAGTAAATTTTTAAATGTGATGTACTATAGACGTTGTTGGAATGATGATAAGATTTTGAAAGCCTCTTAATAGTCTTTGGACAATTTCATATTCAGACGAGGCATAATATAAGGGCCAACATGTTTACATGTATTCAGCACTCGGCAGTCTGATCGAGCTTTTGTAAACTGACAAGGCTGTGCATTGCTGAACAGAAATGAAATTTTCTTCTAAGATAACAAAACTAGCTTCATGATCAACCAACAATGTGCAAAACCTGTGGTAGTCCACGAGCGAAATTATTATGCTATTAAATAACATTTTACAATAGTTGCTTTCATAATTTTGATGACAATTGCTGGAGATCTTCGTTCACAACTTCATTATTTCTAAACTTAACAGCAGTCATACTTCAGATGCTTGTTATCTCAAACGATTTTCCTTTACTTACTAACTGGATTGCATTATTATTTGACAAATTGTTGCAACAAAGTTATTTAAATACTTTAGTCAAATTTTGTGAGTTTTTGGTGTACTGTATTAAAATTTGATTGGCCTACTAAACAATAACCATACTTTATTACCATAGGTTTTAAATAGCACGATAGCTTTAATAGTCAAGCTATTATCACGAGGATCTAAGTGAAGCCCAATTTGATTGAGTTAATATTTGAATGGGTGACCATGCACATATCTGCATGGGCTTGGGACTCGTGCTTCTGTGCCGGATATGAGTAGAGTTGTTAGTGCTCAGCCTCCTGTGCTTTGCTGGCTTTACTGAGTTCCTTTCGACAAAAATCTTGTTTAGCTCTGACTACAAGGTCACTACAAGTACATACAGTAATTACAACATTGTTTTTACCATAGTAGCTATAGGCATGATTGAACGCAGTAGATACATGCATGTCTGGACATGCCTATTTTTCTTTGTGTTTTCCTCATGAATTATTAATGAGTTTTTTAACTATGTTTAAAGGTACATGACGTCTTCGACGTTTTCTGGACATAAAATGTATAGCCTTGAATAATTTTGCCTGCTTTATTATTAACACATAATCGCATGAATTCTCGTAAAATTAAGGTCCAAATTCACTCGTGTTTTCAAAATCTGACAAATTACAATTTTGTAAAATTTTGAAAACACTCGTGAAATTAAACCTTAATTATTTTCCTCAGCCCCATGCGATTACCTATGCAAATTTTGCCGTGGCCCGTTTTTTTTTTTTTGAGAAAGTTTGACTCTGTAACAATGCTTAAGACGTACCCAAATGAAATGCACAACCATATTTGCATAAGAACAATAGATTTCACTCTCTTCAAATTAATGTCCCATCTGCTTACGTCATAAGGTATTGACGTAATGAAATTTAAAGTGCTTATGAAATTTCATTTCATAAGCACTTGAAAGTGCCTGCGAAGACAAAATTCTCTATTAGTGTCTAAATGTGACTTTATGCTAGTTTCTGTAATTTTTGTTCCATACAAGCTAATGTACGTTAGATTTATAACTTTGGATTTTTTTTAATAGAGAATGGAATGAATTGAATTGTTTGCACTAACTAGTTATTAAATGTAATGAAAAACCTTTTCTGAATATGTTTTTCTTGAAGAGCAAACAAACGAAATATACAGTAAGATTAGATATGCTGCCGAAACAGGGAACGTAGGAGTCTAACGTTTCTCTCTGACGAAAGGCCTTCGCTCGAAACGTTAGACTCCTACGTTCTCTGTTTCGGCAGTATATCTGACCTTACTATATTTCGATTGTTGTTTCAACACTGCCTACGCAGCACGCTACTTTTATTTCACTATTTCTTGAGGCGTCCGATATCTCGGAGATATCATCTCCCTGACCTTGGATTAACTGATTAATTATCCTTTATTTACAGAAACGTTGAATAGTTTTTTGGGGAGAGAAAGCGGAGAACAGTCGAAATAAGAACGGTACGAAACTGCACTGACTTTATTCGTTTTTAATCAGTGCGTATGAAGCGAAAATTAAGTCTGTCTTATTTGAAAGAACGCTTAAAATGACAATAATCTTTGCTATTATCAAATATAATCACTTGAAAATCTACATGTTTGGTGTTGTGGGCGAAACACACCCACATGCTTCATCCGAATTAATTTGGTTTGATAACACCAAAGATATATAACCTTCTTCGATAACTCGTATATTATTGCACGTACGTCGTCAAAATGTTTAATTTGCATATCAAACAAACTGAAATATCTCAAGAACAAAGCAAGGAAATGAAAAACTTCAAAAGATGTTACTCTTTAATCTTAAGTGTTCTTTCAAATAAGACAAACTTAATTTCCGTTTCACAGACACTTTAAGTTGTTTTTGTTTATATGACTTGAGGCAACACGATGTTGGCATTTGCTCTGATGAAGGTCTGAGTCAACAGATCGAAAGCTAAGCAATACATTATAAAACTTTTTTAACATAACTTAACACTTTTGAAGCCTGAAGACTTTTTAGTATTTTATTCCGGAATTACGCCAGTCTATTTTATTCTGGTTAACGCCAGACAATTTTATTCAGCACAGGGAGAGGTTCAGGCCTCAACGTTTCGACACTTGTGAAGACAGGTCCCATATTTGTATACTCTCAGAACCAATGATGACGTTATTTATCAACAAGATGTAAATTGGATTCTGGTAATAGATAGCCTGAGACAGCCGCCTTTTCTCGCTCGCCCCCTCGCGGAAGAGCTCGTTAGTGTTTTCAGCTTGAGTTGGTAAACTTTTTTCCTATGTTTTAAAACATAAACATTTAAAAAAGGATTCGATTCGTTCAGCTTACATTTTAAAAGTACTAAACTTGAACGATGGGCGATGCATTCTAGGCTCAGATTCCAGCCGTTGGGTCAGGGATCGCGGGCGCACCGAAACACAACGGCTGTGCAGTGTGGTTGTGAATGTCAAAATACATGTTTTGTGCACGATAATTGTTTCGCTGATGGCCGATTAGTGCCACCAAAAATACTAGAATAATGAAAGGTGCCCTTTAGATTCTTTACTGGTCGTCCAAAAGGTGTACATGTCAATATAGTAAATCGAAATAAATCGAAATGAATCGTCTTAAATCGAAACAGGCCGTCCAAAAGACGGCTGGCTGGCTAAGACCCTAATCTCAAGCAACAGTTCTCATCTTTTGGCCGTTGACGTCGTTCCGAAGACGTGCCGAAAATGCTCTAAATGGCGTTGTATAAAGAACAAGGACGGTGTTGAGATTACTCTTGGGACTAAAAATTATTCATTTTCTTTGTTTGGCAAAAATAATAATTTTGTTTCGAGAACGTCGTCGTCGTTGAGGTTGACGTCGTAGATCTTAAATTCCTTAAAGGGCAACTATACGTTTCCAGGTTATTCTATTTTCCGTTAAAGTCGAAAAAGTTCAATCTAAAACCGAAGAAATAATTGAAACCAGTCACTCGGTTCCACTTTTATGAACTGTCTAAGTTTGAGTTTTTGCTCCTTTTGCTGAACTCGTGTGAACGACGACCGCGTCGAAATAAAGACTGGTACTAGTACCTTGTGATGTCATACCGGTAACAAACAACAAGGTGATTGGTGGGTTTTACCGGTATGACGTCAAAGACAATAGAGCACCCATTCTCCTAGAAACGCGGTCATGCTTCAAAAGGACCTAAGAAGGCTTCTCTGATAAGTTCTTTCCTTCACCTCGAAATTCATATTTTTCTTTACTTTTGCTAAGTTAGATGATAACCCTTTCAGAAGAAAATATAACTTCAAAAGGTTTAGTTGACCTTTAATATTGTTACGTGATGTACGGTCCTTAATTAGGTTTTACGTTCATCAAACGACCAATCACATGCATGTACTACTAATTAACAGAATAATTATCAGTAATTAAATATTAATTAATACACAGTTAATAGAATAAGATCCAGTAATCAACCACACGCAAGTATGTTGCCTTCAATTACGAAAAACGCTTTCCTCATTAGCCAGTCATAAACTCATAACAGAGTAATTTTGCCTTCCTAGAAGTATTTGAGTATTTTTACCAAAGACATGCACTACATGACGTACAACTAACTTATCACGGAAGTATATAAACGCCCTCCTCATTAGCCAATCATAACAGAGTATTTTTGCCCTCCCAGAAATCTTTTCTGAGTATTTGACCTTGACGAACGTGTACCAAACGTGTGTCATTATTAACCGTGATTACACCAAGTATACGTATATAACTTTTAATATCACGCAAGGACTAAATGTTCTGAATTAAGAATTAAGGAAAAAACGCCTTCCTTAGCTAATCATAACCGAGTAATTTTGTGGATTTCCTCTATATTTTGGGATTTTTAATCCAATTTCCTTTTCAAGGTCCTGACATCTACCGTCAATACGTATTAACCACTTCAGTTTTTGGCTTCGTAATTCTGTTGATCCCTAATTCTGCAAAAATTCCTCAGCTCTTGCGGTGTTCCTGTCCTTATATTTATTTAGTCAAGGAAAAGTTAAATAAAATAAAATAAAATTGAACATTTATCTGCATGATTCCCTTACAAAACTCGTACATTTAATATACAGGAGAACCTCGTTTATCTCGAACAAGAGTTGATTTCCCTTCAACGTATTTCTTCACTGTTTTACTGCACTGCAAAACCTGCAATTCTTGTCAAGATAATTTTTCTTGTTTTGAGATTTTATTTCTTCTTTTAAGATATTTAATCTTGTTTTAAGATAAAATATCTTGTCAAGAAACCGCAGTAAGAAGATTATCTTGCAAACGGGACAAGAAAATCTTAAAACAAGTATTTTTTTCTTAAAACAAGTTTTTGGGAATTTGCAGTGTGTACAATTGACCCCGTTAACCCGGACTCCCGCTATCTTTATAGTCGAGGAGGAGAAGCGAGAAAACGTCGACCACGTAGCACCCCCACTACACAATAGTTTTGACTCCAGATTATAATAGGCTGATACCTATAGAACATTGCTAGGTCAGTCGTACTCACAAATTGTGGGGTCAGTGGCCTGCTA
Organism: Paragorgia papillata; assembly: GCA_035771165.1. NCBI lineage: Eukaryota > Metazoa > Cnidaria > Anthozoa > Scleralcyonacea > Coralliidae > Paragorgia > Paragorgia papillata. Next base: position 252,258 of record JAWNZC010000122.1, on the reverse strand, counting down.
CATAGAGGGGGTGGGTGGTACTTACATTGACAGACTTAAAGTGCACATGAAACGAAAATTAAGTTTGTCTTATTTGAAAGAACACTTAAAATGATAGAGTAACATCTTTTGCAGTTTTTCGTTTCCTTGCTTCGTTGTTGAGATATTTCAGTTTGTTTGAAATGTAAATTAAACAACTTGACGTCACATGTGCATAATGAGTTATCAGAGAAGGTTATATATCTTTGCTATTATCAAACATAATCACTTGAAAATTCTACATGTTTGGCGTTGTGAGAGAAACACACGCACATACTTCCTTCGAATTAAGTTCGGTTTGATAGTAGCAAAGATATATAACCTTCTCTGATAACTCATTATGCACATGTGACGTCAAGTTGTTTAATTAAATTTCAAACAAACTGAAATATCTCAACAACAAAGAAAGGAAACGAAAAACTGCAAAAGATGTTACTCTATCATTTTAAGTGTTCTTTCAAGTAAGACAAACTTAATTTTCGTTTCATGTGCACTTTAAGTCTGTCAATGTAAGGACCACCCACCCCCTCTATGTAGCAGGCCACTGACCCCACAATTTGTGAGTACGACTGACCTAGCAATGTTCTATAGGTATCAGCCTATTATAATCTGGAGTCAAAACTATTGTGTAGTGGGGATGCTACGTGGTCGACGTTTTCTCGCTTCTCCTCCTCGATTATTACCTTCCTTGAGGGTTCTAGATAGCGGAGTTCCACTGTAAGGTATAAACTAACTGACAATTTTCTAAATCTTTTTGTCCGCCCCCACTTTTGTCTGGCATACATATTTGTGACATATGCCATTACGAAAATATTTGTTTAATTCGACAGTTATACTGTGCGCATTTATTCGGATTGGATCATTTGGTCATGACCCTTCATGGTTTATAGGTGTACGGATTTGGAGCTTCGAAGTTGTTTAAAACGTGACACATCGATTATTATTTTGATCAGAGGGGTATTGGTCAGTTTAATAGTCTAAACATCGTGTTTAATATTCTGAAATGTTTTCTTGAATTTATGCTGTAATTTAATACAAAAAACACAGGCTACCACGTAGGCAGGCTACTTCACATCAAGAACGATTATATACCGCTGGGGAAGGAATTGCAGCCAGAGAAAGGCCAGCTATGGCAAGCAGCATCAGAGGGAAATCTGTTGAAAAACAAGGATACATGTGGATGAAACAACCAAACCGTTTGAAGGTATTCATATATAATTAACGTATCATTAAATCTGAAAATCGTTCGCTTACTAGCTAGAGCTGGCCAAGCAAACCGTTGGCCCCTGATGGCTGAAAGTAATTGGTCCGTTGAAGTAACATATTTGCCACGATTTTCAGCGAAAGTGACTAACTGGTTAGGTGTCGATAAAATCAAACATGAAATACGAAACCCACATTGTCAGGTCACAGTGGTGCGTTCCCGTTTGTTTGGCAAGATTTAGGCCTACAAAAAATTGTTTAGTTTCGACACAAAAATAACTTAATCGTTATCAAAGACGAAACAATATCTGACCAATAAATCTACGTGTTTTCTTAGAGTTCGCATTTTCGAGATGATTGCATGATTATATTCGAAAATAAAAGAGACAGGCAAGTTAAAGTAATAAAAGTAATGAAAACATGTTTGCTAATAAACGTTTAGCAAAGATCTTTTTTAAAAGCTATTGACTTCTCTTGTCTCCGTTTTAATTTTGAGCTGGGATATGATCACGCTTTCCAACGGACCGGAAAATCAATTGCCATGATCCTTCAAAATTATAAAGAGACAGGCAAGTCAAAGTAATAAAAACGTGTTTGCTTACGTTTCGTTTAGCAAACATGTTTTTTAAACGCTATTGTCTTGTCTCCGTTTTAATTTTGAGATGGGCTCTTTAATACGATTACCCTTTCCGCCCGGAAAATCGATTGCCATAATTATCTTTCATAATTGTATGATCGCCTTTTATGAATAAGGCCTGCGCTATTAAAATGTCGCACAATAGATGAATTTAATTCAGATGGATTTATTTGTTCGACTTTTATTCGACGAAACTGCGACGTAAAACTCGATTAAATTTGACATACGATTAAATTCGTCTCAGCAAGTTCGAGTTACATAAATGTTTCTCTCCTGTCTGTGACAATTTGGCAGCGTGTTTTCAAGAAATCATTTCCAGGCCCAAGAATAGTGCGCTTGTGAGTTGAATTTTGACTGGCTGTATATAGTTTTCTTGTAAAGTTTCTTCGTCTTATAAATAAATAAATAAATAGATAATTGTTTTGGGATGTGTCATGTGTACACATGTTGTGTGAAAGCGTTACTATGTCAACATCGATGGATCTTGGGATTATCCATGTAAACAGTCTCTCGAATGTTAAGTGCAAAGACGGCGGAACGATAAAAGGCAAGTGGGGCAAACCCCCGTCAAAGGGCACTATTTTTTTATACTACTGCTAGGTACCTTAAATTACCATGTAAATACATGTAATTTTTTACAACAACAACGTCCATCCCTTTATTCAATGTATTGGACATGCGGACATGCACTTTATATATGGCTAAGCGCTTTAAAAGATTCTCCTATATTAGTTATGTTTACAGCTTACTATGTTTCTTCGCAGTGTGTCGAAGCTGATCAAATGCGCAAGTTAGACCATATCACACAGTTTGCGTAGTATTTGACAAGTATATTTTTAAAACCCAAAGGGCATTTCTGCCCCCCTTGCCCCTCCTGGCAAAAGGCAGCCCCTCCTGCCTCCCCCCCCCCCCAGTTCCTGGTTAAGTGTCTGGAAACGCAAACAAACTCTGTGGGCGTTTAACGCAATACAAACGTATTACGTAATTAAAAACGTAAAACGTGGCGGCACTTTCACACTTGCTCATTTCTTCACATTTCACATGTGAAATGCTCTGAAGGGCTCTGCTTAGCCTGCGTAATACTATGTAGCCTGATAACCCCCTCAAGTTGGGCTGCTACGCACTTCGCTCGAAACGTCAGAAACCTCCGCTACCTACGTCAGAAACCTCAGCTACCTACGTCAGAAACCTCAGCTACCTACGTCAGACGCATAGGCGGCGGAAAGAACACCGCGGCCAAACGTTTTGCGCATGCGCGACGTCCGAGCGCGTCCTCAGAAAAAGAGCGGGAAAACACAATCTCGTACCCAGACCCATACGCGGCCGGGCATATTTGGCTCTGGGAACGAGATTGGGGAAAACACTGAAATATTTGGACTGGTCCGAGAGTCCGACACGAAAGTTAAAATTATAAGCATACTACCGAAAAGATAAGGTAGATAATTTGTGCATGGCTTCTTTGTCAATATTGTAACATATTCTGAATTTACCCCTTCGTAATTTTCTTTACCCTTTTTTTAAAACACAAATGAATAGTCGAGTCTTACTTAGTCTTCGCACAAATGAATAGTCGAGTCTTACTTAGTCTTCCCTAGAAACCTCTGGGGTCCGGGGGCATGCTCCCCCGGAAAATTTTGAAATCTAGAGTCTCTGAAATGGCATTTCCTGCGTTTTGGGGGAAGATTTTACAGAATCCTAAACGTTATAAAACCTTTACCGCCCACAACAATTTTTTCATTCATTTTTTTCGGCCTTTCTTTATTCTTGGCGTTTCGATATGGCTCATTCATAATACTTCTGGTCAGCAGTCATCAAATGTTAATACGTGGAGTACTTCATGAAATGAGTTTTGAGCTATCACACGGCACGATTTTTCTTACGATTTTCACCAGGATTGTCACCCTGCAGTGATATGGAATTTTCAAAATGCTGTATATCGAAGATGTATAAATATTCAACGTATAATCACCCTTACCTTCGGCGCAAAGGCAGGGGGGGAGGCTCAGCCCAGTTCCGCCGCCTATGGTTGCACGTATTACCATTTACCACCCACCTTAAACATTGTCACTGTGAGATGAGAACTCCCTCAACTCTGATCGCGCCTGTTTTTAATAGTGGTGTGCAATCAATCCCCCGAGATTCGAAGGACAAAGATATTTTCGCCATGTTGGATGAAATTATAATCAGTGCAGATGATGAAAAATGCCGTAATGACGTAAGATGCACACCAGCAATACAGCAAAAACAAACCGAAAATTTACCAACTTCAAACTGAAAACACTACTATATATAATTAACATTCAATGTTTTATTGTTTATCTTAGGGAAAGACATGGCAGTGGAAATATGTTGTCTTAACAAATTGTTCACAACACAATTCTAGTGCCTGTCTTGAGTTGTACGAAAGCATTGCGGCTTTCTTGGCTTGCGCGCCTCCTACGAGTTGTATAATGTTGGATGTTATCAATTATGTTGGCGAGATAGAATCCCAGAAGAAGAACTTTTCATTTTGCTTGCTGGTTGGGAAGAAACAAGAGCAATTGGCAACAGAAGATGAAGCAGGGCGAATTGAATGGATTCAAGCTATTAAACAGCTCCGATATAAACAGCCCGCAACGTCCTATGCTTGTCGTCGTGGAAGTGCTCCTTGCCAACTCTTAAACTACCCAGGACGAGTTTCACCAACAACAGACGCCAGAGCTTGTAAGTGAAATAATATGCACATAATATGTACGTGATATTTGTTTGCTAAGTCTGTCTGTGTACGTGATATTTGTTTGCTAAGTCTGTCTGTCTGTCTGTCTGTCTGTCTGTCTGTCTGTCTGTCTGTCTGTCTGTCTGTCTGTCTGTCTGTCTGTCTGTCTGTCTGTCTGTCTGTCTGTCTGTCTGTCTGTCTCTCTCTGTCTGTCTGTCTGTCTGTCAGTCAGTCAGTCAGTCAGTCAGTCAGTCAGTCAGTCAGTCAGTCAGTCAGTCAGTCAGTCAGTCAGTCAGTCAGTCAGTCAGTCAGTCAGTCAGTCAGTCAGTCAGTCAGTCAGTTAGTTAGTTAGTTAGTTAGTTAGTTAGTTAGTTAGTTAGTTAGTTAGTTAGTTAGTTAGTTAGTTGGTTAGCTAGTTAGCTAGCTAGTTAGCTAGTTAGTCAATATAGTCAGTATAGTCAGTATAGTCAGTATAGTCAGTATAGTTAGTTAGTTAGTTAGTTAGTTAGTTAGTTAGTTAGTTAGTTAGTTAGTTAGTTAGTTAGTTAGTTAGTTAGTTAGTTAGTTAGTTAGTTAGTTAGTTAGTCAGTTAGCTAGCTAGTCAGTTAGTTAGTTAGTCAGTTAGTCAGTTAGTCAGTTAGTCAGTTAGTCAGTTAGTCAGTTAGTCAGTTAGTCAGTTAGTTAGTTAGTCCGTCCGTCCGTCCGTTCGTTCGTTCGTTCGTTCGTTCGTTCGTTTGTTTGTTTGTTTGTTTGTTTGTTTGTTTGTTTGTTTGTTTGTTTGTTTGTTTGTTTGTTTGTTTGTTTGTTTGTTTGTTTGTTTGTTTGTTTGTTTGTTTATCTGTGTGTCTCACGCTACTTTTCATTTTACACTCTCAGCAATTATATATGTAGTCGTCAATGTTCTATTTCAATAAATCTTCAGGTTTCCTTGTGAGATTTAAAGGAACTACATCCAACTCACAGTTACTGAAAATTGAGATGAGTTACCTTCTCCATGTTGGTACAAAGTGTGTTACTGTGTTAAACAGCAGTGGTTCTAAAGCCCATGTTCTTTCTTGGCCGTTGTCGACAATACGGAGCTACGAAAGTGTGTCGACCAATAGCAGTTCTTTAAAGAAATTATTTACCATAGAAACTGGAAGGTTAGTAGAAATTAGAAGAGGTTTTTATGATTTTTGTAAACTGCTGAAGCCAACGGGAAAATTTGTTGATTCGAGTGGGATTTAAACTTGCACTTAAGGATTTATACAATGCAAGGCGAAGCAAGGCGAAGCAAGGCAAAGCAAGGCGAAGCAAGGCGAAGCAAGGCGAAGCAAGGCGAAGCAAGGCGAAGCAAGGCGAAGCAAGGCGAAGCAAGGCGAAGCAAGGCGAAGCAAGGCGAAGCAAGGCGAAGCAAGGCGAAGCAAGGCAAAAGCAAGGCAAAAGCAAGGCAAAAGCAAGGCAAGGCAAAGCAAGGCAAAGCAATGCAATGCAAGAAAAAAAAAGCAATCCAATGCAAGGCAACGCAAGGCAAAGCAAGGCAACGTAACGCAACGAGGCAAGGCAATACAGAGCACGTTAAGAATTCAACGCAATGCAAGGCAAGGCAAACCAACCTGTGGTATGACATACCATACCATATACCATACGGCCATACCGTACTATATCATATTATACCATATCATATATCATGTCATGCCATACCAAACCAAACCTCTACTTACCATATCATACCACATGCACCATACTACACCTCACCACACCATACCACATTACACCATACCATACCACACACCATACCATACCATACCATACCACACTATAACACACATCATACCACTATATACTAGCCCATACTATACCATACTTCATGCTCTACGATGCAATCCAATAACTGTTAACAATTCCGTTCTTCTTAATCTGTTTATAGACAAAGTATCACAGGAAGTGGCGTTTTTAATTTTTTGACGTCATTTGCCAACCAGATAGCCAATCAATTTCGTCTTAAGACTAACAAATCCTACTTGGAAAAGAACAAGAAAACAGCGTCAGTAAGATTGCCACCAGCCCGATCATTTTCATCACCCTCGGTCGGAATACACGCAAGGACCTTGTCCAATTCTTTTCCTGTGTACGAGTCACTTTCGGAGACCTCTCGGGATGCGTTCGGTGATTACGTCACGGAGGACGATGGTTTATACATTAGCGTTTTAACGCGTCAAGAAGACGTCGAAGAACGTCGCCGCGATAAAGCAAGAAGTGCATCGCTATCAAACGCCGAGCACGAACCGGACTCTCCCGATGATGAACGTCCGAGCTATATCGAAGTACTACTAGAAGACGAACCCGATGTAGATTGTTTAGCATATATCGAACTCATAGACGACTCTGAACCAAGCGACCAAACCGGAGGTAACAGGTCACGTGCTCTTTCAGATGAAGCTTCAGAAAAGTCACGTGGTCCCTCGGTTCTTGAGGATGACGGGGGAACGGGAATTACCGAAGAGTCTGGGGCTAGTGGGGAATGTAATGAGCAACATTGCGAAACTCGCGAAGAAACACGTGGTGATTTGCGTTACGAGTCACGTGAGGCAAGTCACGTGTCATGTCATGATTCACGTCATGATGCACATGGTACGTACGAAGTGCGTACGACGATGGAGAGTGTCAGTAGTGTAGATTCCGAACTTTGTCCGCACAGTCTGACATCACAAGCGAGTTCATTCGACTACAGGAGCGCCAGCAGTGAGGATGATGTTTCCGGAAGTTTCAGAAACAAAAGTATTACATCTGACGTTTTTTCCGAACTCGAAGAGCCAACGACGTCCGCCGACGACTTTCCCGAGCAGATATTTGACAATAACAACAACTTGACCAAAAATTTTGGAGAAACAAGAAGCATCCGAGAAACTGAAGGTCTCGAGAAAAACGGAAGTTTCCGAAGCAGTCAAGTCTCAGACCTGAGTTTACCGCTCGGGGAGAAGGATCAAATTTTAAATGATTGCGACGGCGAGGAAATCACGAATTGTAGAGATGAGTGCGAAAATTCTGGTGATACGTGCGTGAATTCTGGAAATGCGTGCGTGGATTCTGGGGATGCGTGCGCGAATTCTGGAAATACGTGCGCGAATTCTGGAAGTGCGTGCGCTAGTTCTGTAAATGTGTGCGTGAATTTTGAAAATGCGAGCTCGAGTTCTGAAAATGCGTGCTCAAATTCTGGGAATACGTGCGTAAATACTGGGGATGCGTGCGACGAGGAAAGTTCCGAGACGAGCAACTGGCCCAGCGAGGCCGAAAAAGATGCCGATGATACACCGGAGCCACGCGAGGAGTCGACGAACGAAAATACGACCTCGACATCGCCCGAGAAAGCCACAACAAATTGCAAGGAGTCCAAACGGGTGATTATCAAGAGCAATTCTTCGAAGAGTTCGACAAAACCACAAAAATTTAAGAGTCCGAAGAAAGCAAAAAGCGGCACAATCTTTCACCGGTTCATAAAGAAATTCCTAAATTCAACAAGCGTGGAAAATGTCGAAGAAATGGTGCAACCCTGCACGAAATCCTTCCCGGTGCATGATTCCTTGTTTGTAAAGAACTTGAAGGAGGGCAAGTCATCAGTTCACGCTCAAGTATTGGAGTCCGAAAGAGTTAAGTTGGGTCTCGCTCCTTCGCCAGCCCAAAGTGCGCATGCGTTGTCTTTCGGAGGGAAAACCCAAGCGACTACCAACAGTTCGCCAACCAAAAATGAAAACATGTTAGCGGTTACAAAACGTTTGGTAACAGCCGCCCGGAGTGAGGAGTCTTTGTCGAGATCTCGATCGAAGGATGAGAGCTATTTGCCAGGATACAACGGATTGTCAAAAGCGCTGATCACGTATACACCAGCTCGTGACGTTGGAAAGGAACCTCGAAAACTGGCAAGTTGTACCTGAACTCTTTAGGAGAAGTTCCTGCTTTAATTGTCTTACCGTCTCTTCCTGAAGTCGAAATGAATATAACATAGAAAATCAAATTAAAGTAGTGTGCTGCGTAGGCAGTGTTGAAACAACAATCGAAATATAGCAAACTTCTCAGAGCCCGCGATCCTTTTGGCCCTCATGAAGTACGTATAGTTCCAGTCTTCTACGCAGTCTGATCCAGTCAAAAGACCGCGTAGGAGACTGGAACTATACGTACTTTAGACCTGCATGTCCGCTATGTTTGGCTTCATTCTTTGCCCGGTCAATGAACAGCAGATGTCACTCCAGTTATATATAGCTAGAGCTCACTGGATTAGATATACTGCCGAAACAGAGAACGTAAGAGTCTAACGTTTCGAGCGAAGGCCCTTCGTCAGAAAAGTGCCTTCGCTTGAAACGTTAGACTCCTACGATCTCTGTTTCGGCAGTATATCTAACCTCACTATATCAAATATATTGAACATAACATAATCGTTGATGACGAAGACGACGAGGACAATATCGATTATGAGGATAATGATGATAATGACATATGATACATGATGATCAATGATGATGATGATGATGATTAATGATGATAATTAATGTTGATGATGATGATTAATAATGATATTAATAATATATGACGATGATTTTGTTTGTTGACGATTATGATGATTATGATGGTGATGATAATCAGTGATGATATAATTATGTAATATGATGATGATTTTGATGATTATGATTATGATGATGATCAGTGATCTGATATATGTAATATAATGATGGTTATGATGATGATCAATGATCTGATATTTGTAATATAATGATTATGATTATGATGTTGATGATGATCAGTGATGATATAATTATGTAATATGATGATGATTTTGACGATGATGATGATTATGATGATGATCATGCAGTGATCTGATATATGTAATATAATGATGATTTTAGTAATATACCAGCGCATCTCTAATATTCATTAAAAATTCATGATGAAAATTATATTGATTGCTGTGAGCTTTGTGATACTTCGTCTTGTATGGTAAACACCGGTTTTTATCGGTTGACCAGCCGATAAAAAGCGTGAGCACGTGCATCAGACTTTAGTGTAAGTGTATCAAATTGGTGTGAAAACCTTATTAAAGATTCACACCAGCAAAATCTACATCGGCGACAGGCGGACAGCTGTCCAGATATGGAGAAAGACGGACCATGGTCTGGAAACGCTTCTTTACGGACCGTATGTTGACCAGTCAGAACTCAGGATATTACAAAGCATATAAAACATATAAAATAGTTGTCTGAGTGGCTGACAATGAGCTACATGCAATTTAAGTTGAAGTTGGTCTGATCTTGCCTCGCCTTTCTTCCCCTTCTTTCCTAGGTCTCCTACTTCTGTTTATTTCCTTTCCTTCCCTCTCCCATCCCTCTTCCTTTCTCTCATTCCTTCTCTCCCTCCCTCCCCCTCTCCTCTCTCCCTCCCCCTCTCCCCTCCCTCCTCCCCCTTCCCCAGGCTAACAAATCTTTTGTTTTACGTTCATTAATATTTACACAGCAACGCTGCTATTGGTTGATTGCTTCATTATACCAAGAATACAATATTGTATTTATTATAAGTTATAATAGCTATTAAACGCCCGCTCGACGAGTCATTTAGTAAAATTTTTAATTACCCAAATCGAGCGGGACGTTTAATAGCTAATGCACCTCTTTTTATGCTATTCCTTTGTAATATCATGTTTGCGGGAATTTCTTTTGTTGTCACCTCCGTTGACGTCAAACCGGGTATGATTAGTTCTAATCAGACCTGGTTTGACATCAACGGAGGTAGGATTAGTAAAAATGAATATAATGAAATATATTAGTTGTTAATGACCTGTGAGAACAAAAGAAATCCCCGCAAACATGATATTATTCCAATAAACGCCCCCCCCCCCTAATAAATGCATGCTACTTCCAAATATACTTGTCAACGCAAAACGTAAAACAAAAATACAATGCTAGCGCTTTATTTTTTAACAATAACTTTTAAGAAGATGACGTTTTTTTATTGTTACATGTAAATTGTGCGAACATTTTTTTTTTTAATTGCTTATTCGGATGTTAAGGACGCATATGATGAACTTTTTTATTAGTTCTTATCATATATTGATGATGACGTTACGATGACATAACGCCTCTCTAATAACGCCTCTCTCTAATAAACACCTCTCTCTAATAACACCTCCCTCTAATAAACGCCTCTCTCTAATAAACACGTCTCTCTAATAAACGCCTCTCTCTAATAAACGCCTCTCTCTAATAAACACCTCTCTCTAATAAACACGTCTCTCTAATAAACGCACCTCTCTAATAAACGCCTCTCTAATAAACACCTCTCTCTAATAAACACCTCTCTCTAATAAACACCTCTCTCTAATAAACAACTCTCTCTGATAAACGCCCCTCTCTAATAAACGCCTCTCTCTAATAAACGACTCTCTCTAATAAACGCCTCTCTTTAATAAACGCCTCTCTTTAATAAACGCCTCTCTTTAATAAACGCCCTTCTTTAATAAACGTCTCTCTTTAATAAACGCCCTTCTTTAATAAACGCATATCTTTAATAAACGCCTCTCTAATAAACGCCTCTCTCCAATAAACGCCTCTCTCTAATAAACGCCCTTCTTTAATAAACGCACCTCTTTAATAAACGCCTCTCTTTAATAAACGCCTCTCTCTAATAAACGCCTCTCTCTAATAAACTCCTCTCTCTAATAAACGCCTCTCTCTAATAAACGCCTCTCTCTAATAAACGCCTCTCTCTAATAAACGCCTCTCTCTAATAAACACCTCTCTTTAATAAACGCCCCTCTCTAATAAACGCCTCTCTCTAATTAACGCCTCTCTCTAATTAACCCCTCTCTCTAATTAACGCCTCTCTCTAATTAACGCCTCTCTCTAATTAACGCCTCTCTCTAATAAACGCCTCTCTCTAATAACACCTCTCTCTAATAAACGCCTCTCTCTAATAACTCCTCTCTCTAATAAACGCCTCTCTCTAATAAACGCCTCTCTCTCTAATAAACGCCTCTCTCTAATAAACGCCTCTCTCTAATAAACGCCTCTCTCTAATAAACGCCTCTCTCTAATAAACGCCTCTCTCTAATAAATACCTCTCTCCAATAAACGCCTCTCTCTAATAAATACCTCTCTCCAATAAACGCCTCTCTCTAATAAACGCCTCTCTCTAATAAATACCTCTCTCCAATAAACGCCTCTCTCTAATAACACCTCTCTCTAATAAACGCCCCTCTCTAATAACACCTCTCTCTAATAAACGCCTCTCTCCAATAAACGCCTCTTTAATAAACACCTCTCTCTATTAAACGCCTCTCTCTAATAAACGCCTCTGTAATAAACGTCCCTCTTTAACTCTTTCCTGTCCGAATTGGTCTTTAGTATTTTATTCTGGCTAACGCCAGACGATTTTATTCATCTCTGGGGAAGCCCTCGGACAGGAATGAGTTAAAGCTCAATTTTTTAATAAACGCCAGTGCTGTAAAAGTTACATAATTTTTGTAACTAGTTACAGTTACATCGTTAGAAAAGTAACTAGTTACCGATAAAAGTTACAATGAAAAGAAAGTAACTAGTTACAGTTACAAAGTTAATTCAAAAATTTTGTAACTAGTTACAAAGTTACATTCCTTTGTCCGTGTTACTAGAATCAACAAAGAAATTACTGCTTTTTAGATGCCAGTACCATACTTATGTTTTTACAGCTAAATGCCTAAATATAGTTGTCACTAAGCAGAAATAGTCAAATGTGTACATACTGTACCTTTATTATTATATCAAAACCATTTTTATCAAGAAAGAATGACTACATTTTTTAACCAAATGTAGTTATAGTTACTTCTTCAAAAAGTAACTAGTTATAGTTACAGTTACTTCTTCAGAAAAAGTAACTAGTTACTGTAACTAGTTATTTGTAACGAAGTTACTCACAGCTCTGATATTAAACGCCCAGGGCGCTATTGGAATTCAGCAAGCGTAACACAAATTAAACGTGAACAAAAAACAATTAAGATAATTTATTCTCCCAAGCTAGATTCATTCCTCTTGCTATTCGTGCTCGGTCTTATGTGATATGCATGAACGGAATGGGTTGTCGCACAATGCGGATCATATTCCCAGCTTCTTTCTCACGACACAAAGTTCCTTACTTGGGATTTGATATACCCACGTTACCGAAATGGTTCGCTCGAAATCAACGAGCGTCGTTTCGGGACGAAAACAGCGAATAGAAGGCATCGTCAAGAACCTTAGTGCTAAAGTACAGACGAAAGAAGGGGTCGTGACAAACGGGGAAGAGCAAACGGACTCACTTATTTCAGCTTCCTTATCGTTACAAGAGAGAATGCAGTCGCAAACGTACTCGGCAACAACGGAAATAGATCACCCAATCGGTTCAGGTAAATAGACGTTTAAAGCTTTAATAATACTCGGCGATATGTATGCTTTAGCTGTAAGGTTTATCGACTGTTCAGTTTTGTTAGTTTCGCTGTGATCGGTGACTTTACGGGGACTCCTTTCGGTTCTTCTCCAATCACAACTCAGACCCTGCGAGCCTTCTTGTGAAGAGATTCGCATAATTTTGTCTGTTTTGTACAGGAAAAGTATAAAAAGGTGTTTTCTCTTTGCTTTTATACTCGTCTAGGGTTGTTTTCATGTAAAAAGTTACGTATTTGCTTTAGAGAAATGTATTTCGCTCTGTATGATATTTATGAGCTTGGAATATTGGCTGCCATGTTTGTTTAGTCTTTCATCTTTGGTTCCGTTTTTCACGTGGGGGGTGGGGGTGGAGAGGGGGTGTAAGGTGAGGGTGGTGTGTGGGCCGTGGGGGGTGGGGGTGTGGGGTGGGGTTGGAGAGGGGGTGTGAGGTCAGGGTGGTGTGTGTGTGTGAAATAACTCATCAAAGGGAGGACCCCTCTGATCTCTATATAACTGGATTGCTCATCCAGCTCCAAAAATGAAGCCAGTGGAGATGATGAATTTGGAGTCCGAAGATGGCCACCATGGAAAATTGTGTGTTTTCGTAGCATGAAAAAAGATGGAAAAAAGTCACTTTGAAAATATTTCTGCTATTGGTATCAAACAAAGAACACTGTAAAAGGTTTAGAAGTAAAACGTGTTATTTCATAGTTTTTGACTCTGCCTGTTAATTGATAAACTTGCCTAGCTATATCACAAAACTCGTAAAAACCAATGAGATCATTATAAAAATCAATAAGATCATTATAAAACTGTCTTTACAAAGCCTTGAAGTATGTAGTTGACAACTTCGGACTGTATTTCCCTTCTGTTTTTTGGTAGTAACAGTAAATTGCCATCTGAGTGTTTTACAGCTTTTCCCATTTTCCTGCTCCCCCAGTAAACTCTTACTACTCTTAAGCGTGCAAGGTACACTGGACCTGAAGTACCAATATCACAGAATAGAAATACAACCAGAAGTCCAACTCACATCGGAACCTTTGAAGTTTATGTCCTCATGCATGTCACCTTGCACATCTTGATTCCTCACCATCCTACACAATCCTGGCAAGTTCCCCCCCGGCAGTTTGGACCTTCAAAAGAAGGTTAATTAAACGAAGGTCCAAACTGCCAGGGGAACTTGCCAGGATTGCTTAGGATGGCGTAGGACATTGCATAGGATCGCGTCGGATGGTGTAAAGTATCGCGCCTGTCCTTGAAGAAATGCGGGTTATTACTTTGTGTTTCGCGCACAAATTTGTTATTCTTTGACCATGACCCTGAAAACACCCTACTCCTAACCCTGATCCTAACCCTGATCCCAACCCCAATCCTTACCCTAGTCCTAACCTCAATCCTAACCCTAATGCATATTCGTGCGCGAAACACAAAGTAATAACTGAAATGCGGACAAGTTGTCACTCGAGTTGGACTTCTGGTTGTATTTCTATTCTGTGCCAATATGGCCATCAGTGGCTTCAAAATGTTTACTGCTGACCATAAAAGATGAGCGATCCAGTTGTATTAGAGATCAGTGGAGAACACTACTACCTTCAGGAGCTGGTCAAAAATGGTCCCTTTATTTTTTTAACTCTTATGGCTGTTGGAGATCCTAGGCAAGAATGATCGAGTTAATCTATTATGGGATTCTCTGTTTGTAGTATATCACCTTCCTCCAGGACTGGAGTTTTCTGGTGTTGTTCCTTCACAGCCTTTGGTTAAGGGAAAACAGTTTGGTCCTTTTACTGGAAAGATAATGACAGAAACAGAGCAGCCAAGCATTGACCATTCTATTATTTGTCAGGTAGGACTGGCATGACGTTTGTATATTTTAAACTCCTGACCTTTTTATAACTAGACTACAGGTGTCTTTAGAAAAAATGGCCTAATTACATGCCGTCAGGTGCCATTCTTGTTAGATTTAAACTACAAGATTAACCAATCACTGTGTGTGCAATTATTTATTAAATTCTTATTAATTGAGAGTGCAGTCAAGTGTGTACTTAAATAGCCTGTGTACTGTAATATACACCTTGGTGGCACAGTGGTTAGTGCACGTGCCTTTCACCTCTGCGAGCCAGGTTCGATTCCTGCTTGGTGCAGTTATCTGATTAAATAAATTCACCTTGGCTGCATGTGAGAAGAGTGCTTCCAGTTTGACTCTACCAAACACCACAGGTTTCCTCCGGGTACTCCGGTTTCCTCCTGTAGTAACACTGGACCAATGAGGGTGGGCCCTTACTGGACCTCTGAGCTACTGGATAACAGTTTAGATATAACTGATAGAGTTATCCAGTATAAATAAGGTTAGTTTAGTTTTTTTAGTTTACCTGTAATTCAGTCTGTAAAAACTTGCATGTGACAGCTTGTTGACCCTCGCTGAGCTTCTCTGATCTGAGAGTGGTTTAATACTTATATGATTGATAATTGTTTATTTGATTGGATTACAGTGAAACCTGAGTTTTGCAACCCCCATGTTTTACGACCACCTGTCATATATGACTACTTTTTCTGGCACGGATGATTTGTAGTTGAAATATACCTGCAATGAGCGACCACCTGCCTTACGCAACCAGCGACCGCTTTTTAGTGTCCTGTTATGAGTGACCATTAAAAGCTGGCACTATGTAAATAAAATACGGGACGGCAGGATGGATGATCCTGATTGGGAACAACATCTTGTGGAGTGTGCGAAGAATGCCTTCGTATCTGATGGTGAGTGTGACAAAGAAAACGAAGTCAAAGACGTTGGAGAAAACGAACAAGAAACTCCTGTAGTGTCAGTGCAAGAAGCAGCTAGAATGGTTACTGAGCTAAGGCGATTTGGCTTTAAGAATAATAAGCATGAGATCATAGACGCCATGCTTAACATCGAAACTATGATAGAGCAAGTGAAATTTGACAATCGCAAAAAAGCAAAGCAAGCAAAGCTCACAAATTTTTTCAGTGTTATACAGTAATTCTAACTTAAATAATAAAATAATTTGTTATTTTCAAATTGGATTTGTTCGTGTCTTATTGCTAATGTTTATTTTGATGACGTCATTCGAAAACCTGTCTGAACGACCACCTGTTCTTAACAACCACTTTTACGTGGGAACTGGGGTGGTTGCAAAATTCAGGTTTCACTGTATTGATCTCATAACAATTCCTAGGGAACCGATTGTAACTGAAGTAAGACAGGGCTTGCGATTTGAACAATCAAAATCTACTTCTCAGATTTGAGAAGCTCAGCAGGAGCATAGCTGTATTCGGTGTGTTTTTCAAAATATTTGAAAAAGGAAAATTCAGGCACTTTCTGCTGGGAATTTCTGGCAATTTCGATATGTATATATTGCTGTGAAATGTTCAAGCAAAATTTTCAACATTTTGTAAACCAAAATTTTCATGATTGCACAGATTCCTGGCTTGGATGGTGGTCAATATAATTTGCACTTACATACCAGAGAACAAAGATCACACACTTGGCTCAAGTGTATTCAAAGATGTCCTGCAGAGGGTGTTTGTAACATAGTGGCTTTTAACACACCAAAGGGAGTTGTTCTCCAAACTGTAGCTGATGTTGATCCTGGAGTTGAACTGTGTGTTACCTATGATCACTCATATGGTAAGTAATTTTATGGAGTGACAAAATTGACCAAATGTAGGTCCTAACTTATCAGAAACAATACTTAACCCATTCCAGCTAGCCAGTGAGCTGGCCAAAAACAACCCCTTTATTATTTTGCTCTGTCTAACGCCAAACAATTTTTTTCTTGTCAAAGGGAGAATTAACCTTCAGACATCCTAGGCAGCAATGGGTTAACAAGTGATTAACCCACTCCTGCTTCAGCTTGCCAAAAATGGCCCCTTTATTGTTTTACTCTGTCTAACACCACCAGATGATTTTACTCATCAAAGAGAGAACTCTCAGACATCCTAGGCAGCAATGAGTTAACAAATGATTAACCCACTCCTGCTTCACCTTGCCAAAAATGGCCCCTTTATTGTTTTACTCTGTCTAACACCAGATGATTTTACTCATCAAAGAGAGAACTCTCAGACATCCTAGGCAGCAGTGAGTTAACAAATGATTAACCCACTCCTGCTTCACCGTGCCAAAAATGGCCCCTTTATTGTTTTACTCTGTCTAATACCAGATGATTTTACTCATCAAAGAGAGAACTCTCAGACATCCTAGGCAGCAATGAGTTAACAAGTGATTAACCCACTCCTGCTTCAGCTTGCCAAAAATGGCCCCTTTATTGTTTTACTCTGTCTAACACCAGATGATTTTACTCATCAAAGAGAGAACTCTCAGACATCCTAGGCAGCAATGAGTTAACAAGTGATTAATCCACTCCTGCTTCAGCTTGCCAAAAATGGCCCCTTTTATTGTTTTACTCTGTCTAACACCAGATGATTTTACTCATCAAAGGGAGAACCTTCAGATATCTTAGGCAACAATGGGTTAAGGACTGGCTATTTTTATGATTGTGTGTGAAATTTACCAAAAATAATCTACATATTCAGACATTTAGCAAAGTATATCCACCAACTCTTATTTTTGTTGCTATAATGTTTAATTTGTATATATTTATACTGTATATCTTGTTGACAATGCAATTATCACAAAATAAAAATGCATTATTTTGTGATAATTGCATTGTCAACAAGATATACAACATACGTCACCAGATTTCAAAATATGATGAGTAGCTAAAATTTGCATAGCATGACCAGCTGCTATGCTTGGCTTTGCCACTGGGAACCAACACACAGATATGAAACTCAAACTCTTGTGGATTGCGTTTTTTGCTTTAATCTAACATTAGTGATGTATTTTAGATATACCAGTAATTGAGGTGTCTCTGATAGACAATGAACCTGAACAGATACAAAGCAAGGATCCTGAACAGATACAAAGCAAGGATCCTGAACAGATACAAAGCAAGGATCCTGAACAGATACAAAGCAAGGATCCATCTGCTGACAAATCTATCGAATCATATCTCGATATGGGGTATGTATTAGCACATGGTAATGTATTTTATTACTGTACAGTAATGGTATATTAAGTTTTCATTTCTTTGCAGGGCACCAGATGAAATGGAAGTTGTGCCTGTTTCTGATGAAGCAGGTCCAATGCTTTACAATGAGAACATTGCCAGTGAGGAACAAGCTGATGGTCTGGGCACTGATCAGACAGACGTTGAATTACAAAAGGACATGACACATACTGTGATGACTGCTGAAGTTGCTGATGATGAGGACTCTACCAAGCAGGATGATAGTAAGTTGTATTGTAGTATGCTATACTGTATACTGTAAGCACGAAATGGTACAGGATAAGGAGCGAGTTATGGTATATTATGGTAATTACTATAATTCGAATAATTAAAATAATTAGAATAATTAAAATGATTAGAATAATTAGAAGAATTAGATTATTTAGAATAATTAGAAGAATTAAAATAATTGGAATAATTAGAATAATTGGAATAATTAGAATAATTGGAATAATTAGAATAATTGGAGCAATTGGAATAATTAGAATAATTAAAATAATTAGAGTAATTGAAATAATTAGAAAATTTAGAATAATTAGAAAATTTAGAATGATTAGAAAATTTAGAATAATTAGATTAATTAGAATAATTAGAGTAATTAGAATAATTAGAAAATTTTAAATGATTAGAAAATTTAGAATAATTAGATTAATTAGAATAATTAGATTAATTAGAATAATTAGAAAATTTAGAATAATTAGAAAATTTAGAATAATTACATTAATTAGAAAATTTAGAATAATTAGAATTATTAGAATAATTAGAATAATCAGAATAATACAATAATTAGAATAATGATAATAATTAGAATGGCGACTTCAGTATTTTGGCGGGATACATAAACTCGAAACGTCTTTCTCGATTTACTTCCTGTAAGGCTGCGCATTATTTTTAATGACAATTTTATATACATGTGTAGCCAGGTGCATTACTATATGTCTGGTACATATATATATATATATATATATATATATATATATATATATAATATATACAATATCATGTTCTCAGGATTTTGGGTGAAGGAAAATTCGAGTGTAGAATATATACATTATAAGACCAGACCGGGACCAGTTGCCGGTCTGGTCTTATAATGTATATATTCTACATTCGAATTTTCCTTCACCCAAAATCCTGAGAACATGATATGTAGTCGGGGGAAATGCCCAATATTACTTATATATACGATACAGTAGTTAGACTTGGCTGGAGGATACGATGATACGCAGTCATAACTACAAAAACGCAATTTATATATCATGTTGGGTATTAATGCTTCGTTTTTTAAAAGCTTCTCTCGTCGAAACAACACTATAAAACTGAATTTTTTAACCCATATCATCAGGCCCGGATTAACGGTTTATTTTCGACCAAAGACAGCGTGCTGTCCGCCATCTTGGAATTATTTTCGATATGCATGTGACATCATAAGCATAAAGTGAAATAAGGGTAAAGTGAAATTTTTATCTTGCCAACCTTTATGACATTAAGAGATAGAAACTCGATTTTGTTGCGCTATTTCCATTTTAAATTGACCCACAACATTTAAAAAGCCTTCCGTGGAAATTTGGTCACCCACGGAGTAGTTTCATCAGGTTTACCCTTCTTGTGACGTCACCAATTTCCTAGTTAATTAGACCCGATGTTACAACAAGATGGCGGACAGCACACTGTCTTTGGTCGAAATATTTCAAAACACAAGAAAGATAGAGAAAAATTGTAAAAGGTCTTCTTATACCATTTGACGAGTTCTTTCAAATGAGACAAACTTAATTTTTATTGCCAATACCCTTTAAGATAAGAGTTATATTACAATTAAGATTAGGAAATTTGAATTTGAAATGTACTGTACAAATCAAGAGATAGGCTGTATATAGTATACAAACTTTCAAAGTGAGTAAGAAAATGGGAAGAAAGAGTGACAATGTTGTGTCCCCAATTAGCTGTAATATATAGCTAAATACATTGACACTTAAATAAAGTTATTCATTCAAGACAGGCGAGAAGATCTACGGCCGAAACAGTGTTAACTCTTTACTGGGTTTTAGACCAAAATTGAGTTCAGGATTGTTATACTTAATATGAAGTGCCTCGAGGAAAAGAAACAGATTAGGACTGTACGATCTACATGAATAGAGAATTTTATAATTATTGAGAACAAGATCGCTAATAGTATAGGAAACATGAGGAAGAGAAGAAGGATCGTCATTCAACCGTCAAATAAGTTATTTAAGCCAAGCAAATGTCGAAATATATATTACCATTTCATCTTTTTTTTGTCTTGTTTTGTTCCGTATCTTGGGTTTTTCAAGATGTTAATTTTCGGATTGTGTTTTATATTATATTTCCTAAAATTTTCGGCTGGCTTTGGATTTTGTTATTTATGAAGATTGCATTTGTAAGGGAACGTCTGATGTAGATTTATAAAAGTAGCGTGCTGCGTAGGCAGTGTTGAAACAACAATCGAAATATAGTAACTTAGGTTAGATATACTGCCGAAACAGAGAACGTAGGAATCTAACGTTTCGAGCGAAGGCCCTTCGTCAGAGAGAAACGTAAAGAGTGTAAACAAACAATGAGCTTATATACGAAAGGTAATCATGTGACCAAAAATAAGCCAATCAGATAATTGATAATGAGATGCGAAAAATTAGCCAATCAAAGCGAAATAACAATAACAAATAGATAATGAGATGCGAAAGACATTTGCTATTCATACCGTCGATGAGTAAAAAGGAGGGGGTGTAAAGAGGATGAGCGAGAGTAAAAATAGATAAATTAATAAAGTGAAAACGCTGTTTATGTCCGCCCTTGCTGAACAGAAACAACGTCTTCAGAGGTGTTAAATAAAAGAAAAACGTTCGTTGAGTCCGTGAGGATGAATGGTACCAATTTTGAAAAACACTATCTTGAGAAACACCATTTTTGAAATTGGCGAGTAGAAAGAGTGAATGCATCAGCGTTAGACAGTTGATCAGTGCTATTTTCGAAGACTCGAAGCTGCAAAGGAAATGAAATATATCTCTCTACTCGTTCGCTTTGCTGCTTCGTGACTGCTGTTATCAACATTTGAAAGATGAAAAACGCAAAGATGCCACAATGGAGAAACTCAAAGTCGAACTCAACGGTAAGAATCTAATCTCATTTTATTAAAAAGTTTTTTGTTTTTTTTGTTTTAGTTATGTATAATTAGTTTTTTCCCTTTCCCTGTTCTTTCATCCACTTTCCAGATTGTTGCTAAAAAGGAAAGCTCAATCCGGTTCTTCCTTCAACGTTTCTCGGGAGAACATATGGAGCACACATATGACTATAAATTTGCAACCTTAGCTCTCCATCTGAGCCTCAGTAGCTCAATAGTTAGAGCATCTAACCGGCCATTAGAAGTTGCAGGTTCGAACCCTGTCTGGGGTCTCAAAAATTTTTCCTGAGTAATTGAGATTGACGAACGTCCACCAAACGTCTGTTTTCTTGGCTTCGTTAAAATTTTCGTCAACGTGGAGTGAGTCGGAATATTTTCGCGATTTTTTCGATCACCCATCTTCAACAAAAATTCTAATCTTTGTCAGTTTTGAGTGATTCATTTTAGCAACGAGTCATTTTTTACTTTTCATTATTTGCAGAAAGATACGATGATACGTAGTCATATAACGACCAATATGTACTGGGAATTGGGATATTAGATGCCATTGATTTTAAGGTGGCCGTGGCTCGGTAGGAAAACTCTATAAACAATCAGATGTTTCCCTCTAAAACGTTTCGCAGTGTAGATTGGTGCTTCGCTCTAGTTCCTTGCACAGCCCTAGTATTACCATGGATAGTAAAATGAGTGGATTGGAAACTAGTAGTCACGTGAGGTGTTTCCAGGCCGCTGATTGGCTGAAAAGCGTTTTTCTTTGCTCGAGAGATGTTGAAACCTAGTTGCAAATTGTGATGTCACGAATGGCGTGAGTACGCTTGTTTTACTGAGGTTTTTAGTGAACTTTTCTTCAAATTCTTCATATCCTCACATTCAGATGACTATGTTGACGTTTCAAATGATTTTATCGCCTTACAAACCTGCCTAAGCCACAATCGAGCGTTCGGGGTAAGCGTTGTTGATCTTTGTTTTGATGATTCCTGTGTTGTTTTAAAGAAACTGGCGTCCCCAAATTGTGCTTTGTTTTGCTCGGAATTTGGGATGCATATTTTAACTAGTAAACCTTGATATCTTCTTTTAAAATGAGTAAGAATAGACGGGCATTTTGTCGTATTGTGGCTTTGTCGTATTTACAGACAATTCGATTATCATTTTAGGCTGTATTAATCCCAAACTTTGAATATACTCGGGTTTTTTAAGCTTGTCAATTGCAACCAGGTTGTTATGCTCACGCCATCAAGTTTCCAATCCAGTCTTTTTACTATCCATGGTATTACTCTTGAGTTTTGCCAAGTATTAGACAGTAGTGGTGGGGATCGGATCGGATTGACCCCTTATAATCCGAGGGTTTGCCAAAACTGTCAATCCGAATCCGATCCGAAGCCAAAAAAATCGTAGTCCGATCCGATCCGATCCGAAAACAGCTGCTCAAATCTGATCCGATCCGGTCCGAGAAAATTAAAACACTGGATATATGTTGCAATAGTTGCGCAAACTTTCCGAAAAGAAAACCAATGAACAAATATATTTAAGAAAACTACTATACAATAATAATCGTATGTAATAATTGCCTTCATATGTTTGTGACAAAAACATGACAAAAGTGAATCTGATGCGTGTAAAAAAGTGCAAAATGCGATTCGATCCGAGCTGGGGAAAAAAGAACAAAATCCGATCCGAACGATAAAAGTTTACGTTCACACTCTTTACATTTCTCTCTGACGAAGGGCCTTCGCTTGAAACGTTAGACTCCTACGTTCTCTGTTTCGGCAGTATATCTAACCTTGATATATTTCGATAAAAGTTTAGTCCGAATCCGATCCGAATCCGATCCCGGCACACCTCTATTAGACAGTGCGCAGTTTTCAGGAGGGGAGAACTTTTTGTCCTAGTGAGTTCAGAGATTCTAATTTGCATTAAATTCGCATATTACAATAAATGTAATTTGTCCAGATACACAAATGCTGTAAAGTGTAAAACTTTTCAATTATCAGCACTGACACTAAGGCTATGCAAGGACCTAGAATGAGGCACAAATGTACACTACAAAACGTTTGGGGGGGAGGGGGGGGGGTTAAAATAATTTGACAGTTTGACACGATAACCAGTGCCTTGGCGTCTCTTCTCCTTCGTCTATATTTAAAGTGTTCTCTGATGAAAATAATGTTGGCAATGTTTTTTTGCATAATCTTAAAGATGTTATGGTAGTTATGTTAGTAATCGTGCAAAGTTTCATTTTAAAATTCGTTGAAGAAAAGGTGTGTGAAGTTTGAATTTTGGAGCGCCGCCATTAAATTGGCCGGGTTTGAGAAGAATGAGTCGAGAAAGCTTATGACGTTATAGACTCAATAACAACAATGACCCTTTGGTTGACAACAGCAACGATCTTTTGTTTTTGTTGAGTCTTTGACGTCACAAGTTCTCCTCAACTCATTCTTCTCGAACACGGCCAATTTAATTGGCGGCGCTCCAAAATACAAACTTCGCACGTAAAATACAACTTTTTTTGAGAATTTCGAAATGAAAGTTTGCACAATTATCAAGTACCATAATATCTTTAGGATTATGCAGAAACATTACCAACAATATTTTTATCAGAGAACCACTTTAACTTGCAATATATATTTTTAGTTCTTTGTTTTAATTGGTCCGTATGTATATCTGTAATTAGCATTTTCGTTTATATCATTCTATATGTTGTAAAAGTATTAGCAAATTAGTATCTCTGAAGATGTTATAAATACGATGAGAATTTACAGCAATATCTTGCTTTTATTAAATACACTGTAAATATTGAAATAAAATAAAGATAACTTGCCCAAGTATAGCTGTTGTCTTTATTGTTCTTTGGTATAACGATTTTAATGTATGCTGACGAATTAATTAATTAATTAAATATTAACCATATTGTCATAACATATTACGTCGCAATTCTGACTTCGTATCATCGTATCAAAAGACATATTTTCGTACTGAAAACTAATACATCTATAGTCATTATCTTAGTATTATCATATTCTTCGGTGTAACTCATATTGAAAGTGGGGTATTTTATAATTACTGTTCTTTACGTATAGGTAACAAGGCTGAAGTCTTCAAGAGGTTAAAGCGGGCAGCGCCAGGGACTGGGAATGAGCAGATGTGGACTAAGGCCAAGAAAAGGAAATATGTTTTTGGAGAAAAGGGGAAAGCAGGAAAGGTACGATTGTACGGCGTGGATAGACCAATGGTGACTAATTTGAATATCCTTTTGTGTGAGTCTTAGACACCGTTTACACGATGCCGGTACAATTTGAAAACGGAACAAAATCATGCCGTTTAGGCCTTGCGTTTACACGATCCGGCACAAAAATGACATGAAAACGGCACAAAATGAAGACGGGTTCCTTGAAGGCATGAAATGAAAACGGAACACTAACCGGTATCGTGTAAACGCCCGTGCCGTAACAGTTTGATGACGGTAATCACGATGTATACAACCACAGTATTCGGGTCAGCAGTATTCACAAAGTCTTCTCAATTCTCATTGGAAGAGAATAGTCACATGCTAATCCGTCATTATATTATACCGTGTAAACGCAAGACGTTTTGGCCTGTATTTAAACACCGGCATGATTTTGTTCCGTTTTCAAATTGTACCGGCATCGTGTAAACGGTGGTCTTAGGGGCCAATTACATGAACCGGGCTGGCCTGGTTAACCGGGATGAAAATGTCCATGTAACCGTTTTCATCCCGGCAAACCGGGCTGAAAAACTGTTGAACTCGATTCGATACGCGTTCGTTTACTTGACTGTGTGAATAAATAGTGCTGATTGAAAGGAACTGAAACAGAACATCAAAACGTTGTTCGTGTGTTTCGTGATCATAGCGAAGACTTGATATGAAATTAATTAGCTTTCGTGGGTTATAGCTAAGACTATAACAATCTTTTGGTCCGGTTTACATGGACGAGAGTTGTCCCTACCAGAAGGGTCACCCTACCCCCGAGCCACCCTGGGAGAGCCAACTTTGCATTCATTTTATTTAGTCGTGACAGCGGGTGTTTACATGGAGAATTTGACACTTGTCTCGGGTAGTAGGGTCACCCTGGGGATAGAGTCGCCCTCTTTGCGAGGTAGGGTAACCCTATGTGGGGTGAGGCAAGTTTCCCTCATGTAAACAGTTTCACTGAGCTACCCGAGACAACTCCAAAGGAACGCTTCAACGTGATTGGTTAAAAGTTGGTTTGCCCTTCGGGACAATCGAGGGTCACTCTGCTAGCAAGGACAACTTTTCCTCATATAAACACTCTGTAAACTGTAGCTCTGGGGCCAGGGTGGCCCCCTTGACAGGGACAACTTTCATCCATGTAAATACCATCTAAGAAACCTTTTACCAATTTGATATATTTATGCAGTGTATTAAAACGGTGAAAAAGACAAATTAGTCTTACAAGCAGTATTCATATTTTCACCTTAATTTGTGATTTATTTATTTTTTGGTAGAATGCAACACAGTTCATATATTCCGAAGGACGTTTCAACGAAAGTCAACTACTGCAGTTTCCCCCCGATGCTTTGGAGGCGCGTCTTTCATCTGAACATTTAAATCAAGCGAGTCAACACTCGCTTCTTTTGGAACTGTTAAACATTTGCCAGTCGACACATTCATATGTCAAAGCTATAAAAACACAACTGGATCCAAAAGCGAAAGCAAACCAACAACCAAAAATACAATCGAAGCAACTCAAACCGCAGCAAACGAAACTGGAAAGAAACAAACTGGAAAATATTAAAACAAAACAAACGAAACTGGTACAAAAAAAACCGGAAAGAACAAAACCGGAAGTAACAGAACCGGAAGTAACAGAACCGGAAGCAACAAAACCGGAAGGAACAAAACTGGAAAATACCAAACCGGAAGGAACCAGACAGGAAGAAACAAAACCGGAAGTAACAGAACCGGAAGCAACAAAACAGGAAGTAACAAAACCGAAAGGAACAAAACTGGAAAATACCAAACCGGAAGGAACCAGACCGGAAGAAACAAAACCGGAAGAAAATAAACCGGATGGAATCAAACCGGAAATAAAGAAGCCGGAAGAAACCAATCCGGAAGGAACCAAACCGGAAGGAACCCAACCGGAAGGAACCCAACCGGAAGGAACCCAACCGGAACAAATCAAATCGGGGCAAACGCTACTGCAACGATACCAACAAATTGCCAGAAGAAGTCCAAATTTATCTTTTGAGCCAACGCATAATATTTCGGAAGAGCTCGCTCATTTTTGTGCGGCGGCAAGAGGGAACGCTTCATCGGTTGGCCATTTTGCTACTATCTTAACAAAGCATTTATTTTCTCCGGAACAAAGGCAGAACAGAAACTGTTTGGGGAGAAAAGGGAAATTGGCGCTTGACCCAGCCAAACTAAGCATAATCAGATACGTTGTGTTTAAATACTACGATGTGGAAATAATGGACCAGCAGGCTTTGTGGAAACATTGTATTTTAAGAATAGATGAGATGCTAAGAAGGAAAACATACCGGACCAAGTGCGAACGCTTTAAAAACAAAAATAAATTAATAAATTAAATATATGTCTTAAGGCCACTTATTTTGTTTTCTCTGTAACAGTAACTCAAAACTGATATTCCAGTTTATTTCTCACGAGGCGAGTTAACTCGGGGAGGGGGGGGGGGGGGGGGGGGGGGGGCGGGGGATAGGGTTATCCCTATCCCCCGAGATATCTCGGTGTTAGTTGATTTCCATGTTAAAAATTTAAACCGTTCACATGAGACCGAGATAACTCGTGGGATAGGGATAACTCAGTCTGAGCGATAGGGCCGGTAACCAACCCTACCTCCATGTGAACGCTTGACGACATTGTAAAAAAACCTTCTAATTTATACGCACTATTCTTGTTCACGTGTCATTTGCGTGCGTTTAACTGTTACTGGCGTGTTCTTTTGTTCACGTGAAAGCTAGGGTTATCTCGGGGGCCAAGGACAACTCGGTAGTTGCGTTTTATCATGTGAAACATGGTCAACTTTGACCCAACTCCTGAGTTATCCCTACCCCCCGAGTTATCCCTACCCCCCGAGTTATCCCTACCCCCTGAGTTATCCCTACCCCCGAGTTATCCCTACCCCCCGAGTTATCCCTACCCCCCGAGTTATCCCTACCCCCCGAGTTATCCCTACCCCCGAGTTATCGCTACCCTCCGAGTTATCCCTACCCCCCCGAGTTATCCCTACCCCCGAGTTATCCCTACCCCCGAGTTATCCCTACCCCCCGAGATAACTCGGTCTCATGTGAGCAGACCCTTAATTGCCAGTTCACATGAGGTAACTTGATCCGGGGGGTAGGGGTGACTCGATGTGAGCCAGGGTTATCCCACCGCCGTTTGAACGCTTCCACCCGAGTTATCTCTGGGAGTGCGGTCAACTTTTGTATAATTACGCATGCGTAATTATGGAGTCGCTCGGGATAACTTAAGGCTGTTTTCCACTGAGCGATATTTTTCGATCTGAGAGCTTACGAGACAAAAGAAAATGTCGCTTCGCGCGACATTTTCCGCCAAGTGGAAATCCAGCTTTAGGGTGAAGCGTTTACATGAAGCTAGGGTTAAAACTCGGTAGTTGCGTTTTATCATGTGAAACATGGCTCTAGCCAACAATTATCGGTTTCCATAAGGAGCGTGTACGAATGTATGTCAATTCGTATCTACGAGTCCGCGGAGAAGACGTTTTTGAATGACGAGATACGTTATACAAATAGGGACTTGCCGCGTGGCAAGCTCGATGACGCATCTTAAAAACAAAAGAATTCTTAATGAAAACAAAGTGAATGAATAATTTGTAATCCCAAGAGTATATATCAATACCGTCCTCGTTCTGTAAACAACGCCACTCTCAGCATTTTCACATCTTCAGAACGACGCGAACACGCTGAGAAGTGAGAGCTGTTTCTTAACGTTGACTTCAACTCAGACACTACAGCCGTTTTAGCAAGAACTGGAGCGTCTTGAAGTCATTAAACAAGCTTAAACATGAAATAGTGCAGTTAATTTACCGTGTCTTTTTTTAAATGCATTCCTTTTTAACGTTTTTAAGGCCACGTCGTCAGTTAGCCGCGTCCTAGATCTTAAAGTCCCTAATATCTGGGTACGAGGGTGATAAGGAGTTGAAGAATTAATGTTTTTTCTTCTAGAAACTGCACTGCGAGAGTTGGTTAGTGGAAGGAAATCAAGCAAAAGCAAGGTGAATCAGAAAGATACTAAGACTGATAAGAAGAGCAAGAAAACCATTCATTTCAAGGCATACAGGTAAATGAATCAAGGATTGCAAACGAATGACATTCGATATTTTCATCTAGTTCTTATAATAATAATAATAATAATTAATGGTTTATTTAACCTAATTGAAGCACCAACTCTCCCAAAAACGCTCCATGAAAATCCGTTTAATACTTTTTGAGATATTCTGTACACAGACACACACACACACACACAACAGACAGACAGAAAGACAGACACAACAGAAACAACAGACACAACAGAGACAACAGACACAACACACACAAGAGACACAACACACGCAACAGACACAACACACACACAACAGACACAACAGACAGACAGACTGACAGACTGACTGACTGACTGACTGACTGACTGACTGACTGACTGACTGACTGACTGACTGACTGACTGACTGACTGACTGACTGACTGACTGACTGACTGACTGACTGACTGACTGACTGACTGACTGACTGACTGACTGACTGACTGACTGACTGACTGACTGACTGGCTGACTGACTGACTGACTGACTGACTGGCTGACTGACTGAAAAGTAAATAAATAAGTATACAAACAAACAAACAAACAAACAAACAAACAAACAAACAAACAAACAAACATGCAAACAAGCAAGCAAACAAACAAGCAAGCAAGCAAACAAACAAACAGACAGACAAACAGACGTGAAAATCTACACCTCTTGGCGGAATAATTATTTTCAACGTAATCACTTCGGATTCTTTCTTTGTTTCAGATGTCAAGCGTGTAAGAGTAAGTTTGCAAGCTATGAGGAAAAGCAACGCCATTTGCAGACCGCTCATTCAAGCGAATGCCCAATGTGCAACAAATCGTATTCCAGGGCTTATCTAAAGGAGCACATGATGTTTCATCTGGAATCCTCGCGCGTAACTTGTCCTCTTTGTTCCAAGGTCTTCTCTAGTATCAGCAATCTACGCAAACATGAAAAGAAACATTCCCGACGTGGCTCAGTTGTCGTCATTCGCAAACGTGAGAAGAAGGTTCAGGTTCATCAGTGTTCCGAATGCCAGAAGACGTTTAAGACGGAAAAACAACTGGAGGTTAGTGCGTATAGCGACACAGTTCAACACAGAGTTGGAAAAAAGCTGCGGGTATGCGGGTACCACCCGGGGGAAGGTTTACTTTAGTGAGGAAGGTTTAAAGTGAAAACACGTGAAACAACACATTCGATAATCTGAGAAAGTTACAATTGATCAAGCAAGGTGTCGAGAAGAAATGTGATTTGCAGCAAAACATTGGCTAACCAACAATTATGCAGCACTGGCAGTGGCAGCAGTTACATGCGTGAGACATGTACGCTGATGTCTGCTGTGATGTCTGTATCTTCGCAGCAGTCGAGGGTAGTTGGCAGGCTATCAGTCAGCAGTGGTCAGTTAGTAGTAGCTATTGTAGTATGCCAAAGCTTACCTAGGAAAACCTAGAAAACCAAGGTACTGTAAAAGTCACGCAGTATTTATGAACGTTGCAAAACACAAAATTCTCGCTATATATTTTGAGGAAGGTTATCTAAACTTAAAAACCCATCCGGAGGAAGGTTGAATACTTTTTCAACTCTGGTTCAACCTCTGATGTAGTCTTTGCTTCGAGTACAGCCGCTCTTTCATCGCTCACGGCCCTAGGAGTTCACGAGAAATAGCTAATCGTGTGCTGAGTCAGCATAGATTTGCTGAGTCAGCACAAAATTTGCTGAGTCAGCACAAAATATGCTGAGTCAGCATAAAT
Source organism: Paragorgia papillata (assembly GCA_035771165.1). NCBI lineage: Eukaryota > Metazoa > Cnidaria > Anthozoa > Scleralcyonacea > Coralliidae > Paragorgia > Paragorgia papillata. The sequence goes on along the minus strand of JAWNZC010000122.1, from coordinate 222,035 downwards.
TTGCTGAGTCAGCATAAACATGCTAAATATTTTTTTTCATTTATCTCCTTCTAGGTCCACCGAAGGAAGCATGTTCGGGTAGTACCAATCTCGTGTGAGGTCTGTGATACCATTTTCACGCATAAGAGACTTCTGCGGCAACACCAAGCTTTGGTTCACCACGGGAAAAAGCCGTACAGCTGCAAGCATTGCCACAAAACATTTACTCAAAGCGGTAAGAAACGTTTTATGAAATTTTGTCTCATTTGCCTATGAAGCGAGAATTAACTCTGTCTTATTTGAAAGAACACTTAAAATGATCGAGTAACATCTTTTGCAGTTTTTCGTTTCCTTGCTTCGTTCTTGAGATATTTCAGTTTGTTTGATATGCAAATTAAACATCTTGACGTCACATGTGCATAATGAGTTATCAGAGAAGGTTATATATCTTTGCTATTATCAAACATAATAATTTTGGAAATCTACATGTTTGGTGTTATGGAAGAAACACACATGCACGATTCCTTCGAATTGATTTGGTTTGATAATAGCAAAGATATACAGTCGAAGCTCTCCTTGCGACCACTCCCGTAAGCGACCAGCTCTAGTTGCGACCACCCTCACGAAACCCCGTTTAAATTCCCTATTAAACTCTGTTACCAAAAGCTCTCGTAAGCGACTACTCCCGTAAGCGACCGCGACCACCTTTCAGATTCACAAACTGAGCTTTTTCTTTGTAAGCGACCACCCTTGAAAAACCCTTTGCAATCAGTCAACACTGCGCTAAAAAGCAATTTGATAACTTTTAATACAGTAAATAAATGTGATTATAAAATGCATAACAATGATTGAGTATTGCTGTTTCTGGCTGGTTGCCAGAATAGAAACGCTGCAGTATTTTTCTGGTCCAATCTCTCGTAAGCGACCAACTTCAGCCATTTCAGTGGGTGGTCGCATACGAGAACGAATTCTCGTAAGCGACCAGTTCTAGTTGCGACCACTTTTTACAGTTCCCGAGGGTGGTCGCTCACAAGAGCTTCAACTGTATAACTTTTCCGATAACTCATTATGCATGTGAGATCACGATTTAGTATATAAAATATAGTGTTTTATGTATAGGATAAATATCGAGAACGGAGGCTTTAGGCCAGATAGATCCCAAGGGCCGAAGGCCCGAGGGATTTATCTGGCTTAAGCCGACGTTCGAGGTATTTATCCGACTTAAAACACGATTGAAGAAGGTTTTCTAAAAAAATAGCCTTTGCTGAGTGTCGAAGGACATTGTTATGTCGAATGTTAACGGGATTTTATGAAATAATAAGACTCCAAAGCAGTTTATTAAACAAACTCGAGAAGTACGTAAAGGTTCATTGAACACATACACAGACTTCTACAAGCTTGTTTGAATAATTATATAGTATGAATAATTAGTACCAGATATCATTACAGCATTGGGCATGCGTATTGATGCAGTATCAATCCCACTTTTTATGCTCAACGTTCAGTGTAATAAACTGCCGACTCAACCAACATATTTTGATGATTTTCATTGGTTTGCCTTCTTCTCGTAAACTACGTGAGTGAAAAGCAAACCCTTGCTCTCCTTCCCGTATGTGTGTATAAATTCATAGCGATTATATATATAATCCCCGGGATTTATATATATAATCCCTATGAATTTATAATGAAGGATTTATGGGATATAAATCCCTCAAAAAAACAAAGAAAATCGACTTGATCGTGGTTTAAGTAATATTTAAAATATGAGCGACAGTGTTTTATCAGATTTAAGACACGAGGCGATAGCCAAGTGTTTTAGATCTGATAAAACACGTACTGCGAATGTTTTAAATAGCTTCAAAAACGACCCATTTGGTAAGTTCATTGGGGTAGCAAGTTTGAAAAATAACCTTGTCTAAGCCGAGAAAGTCAAAGCTAAAGTTTATGTAAATCAGGAGGTTTCTTTATCAGATATAAAACCACGGACATGGTACTGATTTCCTTTGTGTTTTCCTCTTGAATTATTAATGAGTTTTTGATGTAATAGTTCAAATACTCGACGTCGGACTTTACCAGGATTTCAAAGTCCGAGTGCTTTTTGAAAAGGTGAGCCAAAGACGAGCCTTTTTAATGCACGAGGGCTTTGTAATCCCGGTAAAGTCCGATGTCGAATATTTGAACTGACTTCTCAAACTCAAAACTCCGAAGATACCTCTGAAACGTAATATAATTTGCCTTATTTCAAAGTCCCAAGACTTTGAAAACGTATTTTGCATTATTTCAAAGTACTAGTACTTTTCCTCCGATTTCAAAGCACTGATTAAACATTAATTTCTTTTGTTTTTGGTTCATGAATTATTAATGAGTTTGAGAATGATGTTTCTGCCACTAATAAAAATGATAATCTCTCATGTGTCGATTATCGTGAAACGTGTATTAGGACTATTTTTTATATAATAAACAGAACAATACATGAATGCTTGGAAATATGAAATTTATTTCTCGTGTTGACCAAGATATCTCACTCGTTTGATTGGTATCCATATGTTATTCTCTATTTAATTTGCATTTCATAAAACAAACTGAAATATCTCAAGAACGAAGCAAGGAAACGAAAAACTGCAAAAGATGTTACTCTATCATTTTAAGTGTTCTTTCAAATAAGACAAACTTAATTTTCGTTTCATGGACACTCTAACTTGCTTTTATTGTTTCCTGCTAATAACTATTTGAGTCTCCTGATTATACCCATAGTTCTCCTTGTTTTTCTAGGCAACGTAGCTCGCCATTGCAGACAAGTACACGGGGACAAGAAGGACGTACATAGCGAGGATATAAGGGAAAAATACTTGTGTCGTCGCAGGGGCTGCGATCAAAAGTCGTTCTTCAGTCGTGATCTTTTTATCAAACACCTGGAACAACATTCCGGGAGTGGGGGCGTTTTTCCGTGCCGGGATTGCAGTGGCGTATTTTCAACCGCGGGTAATTTGAGCAAGCACAAGAAATCGCAACATAGGAGACAAGCGAAGCCTGCCCCGGTTGAGACGAAGTTTTCTTGTGAATTGTGCAAGGACGTGTTTCCTACTGAATTGCTTTATAAGAGACACGTCAGGTGAGTAGCTATATATATATATATATATATATATATATATATATATATATATATATATATATATATATTTATTATATAGCATGCTATCGGATATGAGCTTTTGCGTAATCTGATTGGTTCCCTACTACTAGGCTATCAGCTCATATCCTGCTAGTAGAGAAAGAACAAGATGGCGGCATGTTTTTTTAAACTGCCGAAAAGAGTTGAAATTGACGGATTTTTATACAGAAAAACATCAACACCCTCAAACCAATGTATAAAAAAAAAACATTGTGTAAAAATACATTAACAAATACACAATTTAGCATGTTAAATAGTGAAATTCACCTAAAAATTACGTCTTTTTACATAAAAAAACAGGACTAAACTAGCGGGTTGATATTAATTCGTTGCCAAACAAAGAAACTCACGGTTAAAATCAAGCTTACAACACACATGCACTTCGTAGGAGATCACCAGTAAAGAGACTTTTTTTATTTAGATAAGCATTTGGAGTAGTAAAAAGCATGTTCTTTTTCAAAAACAACCAACTAAGTAATTTAGTTTCACTGCCGAAGGTGTTTCAGTTTCATTTTTGCATGTAATCAAAACCTTTTTCACGACAGCAACGCTAATATAAACAACTGACCCACCTTTTGACTTCATAAAGGTACCTTTTAATCTTTTTTGTTGATCTGCTTCACACATTTTTTGCCTCTCGAGCAACATTTATACAACATTTCGAAGCTGTTTACCGAACAGCTCAGCGAGAAACTCCATGTGAATGCATCATTACGCATGGCGGAAGTATTAGTTGCCTATGCCGGAAGTTTGTTGTTTCAAACATTTCGCTGTAATTTTGTCTCTTGTACAGTGCTTGGCTATATAATAAAACAGTTATACCATTCGCTCTCGTTGTATACGAACTAATAACCAACTCGGCGAAGCGCCTCGTTGGCTATGAGCTCATATACAACTCGAGCTCATGGTATAACTGTTGAATATATTAATATCACGGCCACCTCGGTTTTCATTGTTTCCACACGCACATTTAATATCGAAATAACCCGATGCATAAAGATGAGGTACGATTAGTACCTAATCTTTATGCATCAGGTACGATTAGTAACTAATCATACGTAATGTTTATGCACAAGGTACGATTCCCGTGAATTTGCAATAGGCAACATCATTGCCCAATGCAACGGGACCTTGCCTAAAACATTTCGAGTAGAGTACACTGGTGGCGCCCCCAATCGAGAAGTAGAGACAAGTGTTTGCCTATCTCGAAGTAGGTTCGCTGAACCCGCTTGTAGCGGCAGCTCCCTATAAACGAAAGGCAAACTTTCATTGCGTAACTGGTTTGTTTTCTCAAGAATTTATTACAGTTTGCCTAGAACATAAAATGTGGGACTAATACTAAATCAATGCGCATGTCTATACACTGTTGTTGTTTTTACAGACAACTACCTAATATTAGTTTATGTGCGTGAATTTGCATTAGATCAATGGTAACCATTGAACCGATCATATACATATATTGTTATTTAAAAGCGCTTGTAATATATTTACAGATATTTACAGATGGCGATTGCATTTCAAATAAAGATAGTTACCGTAAAAAATTGTCAGCCTTTACACACACCATATATGGCCACGTTTGGATGTCAGTTTTATGCCAGATACTGTACATTCCCTCGGGCTTCGCCCTCGGGACTTTTACTCTCCTTCTTCCTCGGTAACCGTAATATTACAAAGTGATAGCATAACATATTGGTTGATTAGTGATTAAATGTCCCTCAAGCCTCGGGACTTTTACTAAACCTCCCTCGGCTTTCGGGTAATTTAATCACTAATCAACCTATATGTTATGCTATTACTTATAAATAAATATATATATATATACATATAAAGGACCCTGGGACTGGGAACGAGGTTGCCAATTGACTCAATTTGTCTCTTTCATTTCCAGGGATCATAAGATCAATAAGACAGAAAATAAGTGTAATCTGTGTGGAAAATTATTTGCAAATCGCTCAGGACTTTTCAAACACGTCAGGTATGTCCACTTTGTTCAGCATTTTCCACCAAAATGTCGTTTTCAAAACTATTCTAGGCAGTTTACCATGTTTTCACTTTGCTCTATCTAAAACACTGCCTACATAGTTTTTTACTACTTTTTTACACTCATGGAATGAGTAGCATTTAGTCTCTGTTCTTTCGCATTACCATTCCAAATGGTATTATATATGGGGTGATAAGAACAACCTAACTTTGATGAAAAATATAATACTTAAAGTAATTTTAAAAATAACGTTTTAAATCAAAGCTAAAGTTTATGTATCTAAATCAGAGAAAATTATTAATATAAACCAAGGAATATTTTTCTTTGTGTTTTCCTCATGAATTATTAATGAGTTTTTTAATATCTTATATTTACTTATTTCATTTATGTTATTATGAAATATTATATCATTCTTCTTATTATTTTAATTAAATTTTTATTATATTATTATTATTATTATTATTATTATTATTATTATATTATTATTATTATTATTATTATTATTTATTATTATTATTATTATTATTATTATTATTATTATTATTATTATTATTATTATTATTATTATTATAATTATTATTATTATTATTATTATCATTAAATCGAATGTCGTTATATTTTTCTTGTCCACAGGATCGTGCGATGTTCTGCGACAAAAGCACCAAAGTCTCCGAAATCTGGAAAGACGTATAGTTGTCCTAACTGCGATAAAACATTCGGCCGTTTCTTGGAACTCAGGACTCACCGTCGCTCTCACAATCTCGGCAAACAATTCCCGTGCGACGTTTGTGGCAAGACGTTCACTCAACTAGGCAATCTTGGCAAACACAGAAGGTATCATGACAAGTTGTACGTATATATGTAGTGCATGTGGTACGTTTGCGAGCTTGGTGTAATGGAACAGACGTTTGGTGGACGTTCGTCAAGCTCAATTACTCAGAAAAGATTTATGACTATGAATTTGCAACCTTACCCTGCGAGCAGAGCTTTCTTTTCCTTATTTCTTCGCTGAGAGAGAGGAAGAAAAGTAGGCTCTGCTGTATTCGTGTTTGGCTTCGTCCAAGATTTAGGACGAAGTAACCCGTTTAAGACCCGTTTAACCGGTACTCGTTTTGTTTTCTGCTCTGATTGGGACTGGGTTCGAGATTGTAACGAAGCAACTGAAATGCATGCGCAATGGAAACCAGTCACGATTACAGCAGAGCCTACTTTTCTTCCTCTCTCTCAGCGAAGAAATAAGGAAAAGAAGGCTCTGCTCGCAGGGTATTGCAACCTTAGCTCTCCATCTGAGCCTCAGAGGCTCAATGATTAGAGCGTCTAACCGGTCATTAGAAGGTTGCAGGTTCGAACCATGTCTGGGGTCTCAGAAATCTTTTCTGAGTAATTGAGCTTGACGAATGCCCACCGAACGTCTGTTACAAAAGGTATTGTTATTGATGTCTTTTTATACACTTGACAGTACAAAGCATAAACCAAATTATATTACAAGCAACGAGCTAGTATAAAACAGCATTGTATGTTGTAAACACTGAATTGGACTTTAGATGGACTGGACTCGACTATGGACTATTGGACTGGATTTTGAACTGGAATTTGGATGGGATTTTGGAAGGGATTTTTGTCTGGACTTTTGACTGGACTTTGGACTGGACTTTGGACTGGACTGGACTTTGGGCTGGACTTTGGACTGGACTTTGGGCTGGACTTTGGAACTGGACTTTGGAACTGGACTTTGGGTTGGACTTTGGAACTGGACTTTGGGTTGGACTTTGGAACTGGACTTTGGGTTGGACTTTGGGTTGGACTTTGGACTGGTGGAACTTTTTGGGACTGGACTTTGGGCTGGACTTTGATCTGGACTTTGGACTGGACTGTGGACTGGATTTTGAACTGGATTTTGAACTGGACTTTGGAACGTTTTGGGACTGGACTTTGGGTTGGACTTTGGGCTGGATTTTGAACTGGACTTTGGACTAGTTGAACGCCACTGGCACATTTTATTTGACTACCTTTTCTCGCAGGAATAACTAGATTTCCCCCCATCTATTATACTTTTAATTGCAGACACGTTCATGACGGAGTGCCGCGACCGAAGGAGAAGCCGCGGTCAAAGAACCTGACTTGTGATTCATGCGAGCAGACCTTCTCTTGCACAAGCTCCTTGGAAATACACAAACGACTTCACACGGGACTCAAACCATTCAAGTGCGAACATTGCGAGCGCAAGTTCACCCAGTTGGGAGGATTGAAAAAACACTTGACAAGATGCAAACACCTAAACACTTCACCAACCATGTTAAGTATACCACACGAACTTGAACCGATCGTAGCGCCGGACAGCTCTGAGCAGTTTCCGATGCCGAGTGTGTCAACTGACGTCATCGACGGAAGCTGGAATAATAATTGCCTTGGCGACGGACCCGCGAGGGATGACGACATGGACATGGAGGATATCACGGAACCTTTAAGTCCTGTGTTTTAACATTGCTGAAAACGCATCCAACGATCTTCCTCGCGCGAAATTCCTCGCGCGAATTTTCTCGCGCGAATGTCGTGAGACGTGAATGTTGTGTTGTAAAAAGTGTTTTTTTAAACTAGAAAATCTAACTAAAGGGTGGTATTAGCCAAGGTGTATACTTACATAATAGGGCTTTAATAGAGTTTTGACTCCGCATAAGGCCCCCGTTGACACTACACCGCCGCCGCGCATCTCCGATTCGAAAGAGGTACATCTTTTATCGGAGAGCTTTTTGTGCCGTTCCAGCTCCAGTGTGACCCACGGAGTTCGAAATCGTTTCGGAAGTAAATTAATAGAATAGAGCGTAGTGATTGGTTGTGTCGTACGGCATAATTATTTGCCGTTTCGTGCCGAGTCTGTTCACACTATACCGGATAGGTTTTCGTGCCGGCACGAAACGGGGCCTAAGATCTAAGGAACATTCTTCATGGTAACTCAATTGCAAAATGTCGACTCGAGACGGATTTGAACTCGGGATACTTCGGGATTGACCTTTAACAAAACGTTATATATATGCATGCATGCAGCGCTGTGAGTAACTTCGTTACAAGTAACTAGTTACAGTAACTAGTTACATTAATTTTTAAGTAACTGTAACTGAAACTAGTTACTTTTTGAAGAAGTAACTATAACTAGTTACTTTTTTAAAGAACTGTAACTAGTTGCAATATTTGGTTAAAAATGTGACTAGTATAGTTACTGATGTATTCAGTTGAGGATGTCATTCTTTCTTGATAAAAATGGTTTTGATATAATAATAAAGGTACATTATGTACACATTTGGCTATTTCTGCTTAGTGACAACTATATTTAGGCATTTAGCTGTAAAACATAATTATGGACTGGCATCTAAAAACCAGTAATTTCTTTGTCGATTCTAGTAACACGGACAAAGGAATGTAACTTTGTAACTAGTTACAAAATTTTTGAAGTAACTTTGTAGCTGTAACTAGTTACTTTCTTTTCATTGTAACTTTTATCGGTAACTAGTTACTTTTCTAACGATGTAACTGTAACTAGTTACAAAAATTATGTAACTTTTACAGCACTGTATGCATGTAATATAATTTGTAATTTCACTGGTATGACTTTTCTCGCCATTTTGTTTTCGCGAGAGGAATGTGTAGACCTGCACGCAAACCCCACGTAGGTGTCACGTGTTATGAGTATCGATTGATGATTGGCTATCACCAATCTAAGAACAATCTTATACTGCGCAGTCAAAACTCTGTGAGCTGGTTTATTGAGTTTGTAAATAATAAGATTTTGACGATGTTCAACTTTTTTATAGAAGGATGTTTCCGCTAGGAAAATTGTTTTCTGTTTTTAACGTTATTTTGATAACAAGGGGGTTAATTGAGGCATGCAGGCGTGTATGTTTTTAGTAGCTCCTTTTAGTGTGTACAAAGTATTGCTAATTAATTAATGCAAAGCGCATGAGATTATTGTCAAAAATGGAGGGGGAGGGGAGAGAAGAGGAGAGAGAAGAGAAGAGAGGGAAGAGAAGACGGAAGGGAAGAGAAGAGAGGGAAGAGAAGGGAAGAGAGGAGAGGGAAGAGAAGAGAGGGAAGAGAAGAGAGGGAAGAGAGGAGAGGGAAGAGAAGAGAGGGAAGAGGAGAGAGGGAAGAGAAAGGAAGAGAAGAGAGGGAAGAGAAGGGAAGAGAAGAGAGGGAAGAGAAGAGAAGAGAGGGAAGAGAAGAGAAAGGAAGAGAAGATAAGACTGGAGAGAAGAAAAGAGAAGGGGGGAGAGGAGAAGAAGATAAGATAAAATAAAATGATAAGAGAGAAACTAAATAGAGAGAGGAAAAGAAAAGAGAAGCGCGCAACGGAAAGCAAATTAAGGGAGAGAGGCGAAGAGATCTAGAGGGGACGAGAAGAGAAGGCCAGAGACGAAAGGAAAGGAAGAAGAGATCTAGAGAAGAGGGGATCGAAAATATTAAGAACAGAAAAGCAAAGGGACGAGAAGAGAAGGAAGGGAGAATTAAGAAGAGCTAGGGCAGTACCTCTGGGCAGTACACAATATACTGTGGTTGTACTTTTATGATTGTGAACTTTTGATCCAAATAAATTTGTAAAAAACAAAGAAACAAAATCGTGACGTAAGTGAATACAAACGTTAACATTGGTCGCAGAGAAGTCCTGGTAACGACTTTATAGAATTTATCTCGAGGTTGGTCGAGGGAAGAATTAACGATTAGGTCCCGGATGTTCATGGACGTCTCTTCGTTCTGGTCATTGTTTCGTCTTTTATATGACTCTAGGTTCAAATGGACGGTAATCTATTGCTTTTATCGTGTCGTCTAAATTTTGTTCGTGTAGTCAACTCATTAGTTAGTAACCCTGAGACCGTTTTATGCCGTGTGCTAATCGCTGAAGTGTCTTTGTTGTTTGTAGAAATTCGGTCGTGGTGGCAAGTACCAAGCATTGCCCATTTCTGCTCGCTGTTTCGCTCCGCTTTTGGATTGACCGATTTTGAAATCGAGGTAGGTTTTCGAGCATTACCCTAGCTCGGCAGTAGTTGAAGGTATTTTATGATGTTTTTCCGGTACGACTGGGTATGGAAGAAGGCCGGTTTGAGCGCTTCCATTTCTGACGTTTAGTGGCCACACATCGCGTGCTTGGCCGATGAAATCTACATGACTTGAAATCGACGACAACAACATGTCGATTTCATTGCCTGCTTTTAAAGCGCCAGTGTCCTTACGTGTATATATATCTATTTTATTGCTTTAATAGGACCTCGAAGATGCCTTGATGATATCTGGGGGCGAAGAAGATAGTCGTTTCTTGGCCGATCTACACGCTCGTTTACTACGAGGGCTATTTAGCAAGAAAGCTGAAATAAAGTAAGTCCATCGCTACGCCTTGCTTTTCACGATTCCTCTCTACGATCGAGACGGCTACTTTTATACTATGAAGCAACTAAGTAGTTTATTTAAACGTCAAACCGTGTTCGTATGTAATTCGAAATTGTCGACAATATAAACTTCGCGATGCCCACTTGTGTGAGCTTTGTACGACCTAAAATCTTAAATAGCCTTTTGAGATGCTGTTTAAACGTTTTAATATATGGCCCTTCCTTTGTATTTTCACCTCAAATGCTCCCAAAGAGCTTCGGAAATATTACTGTTTGTGTCTATAGCACGATCCCTGTTATTGTGTGTAGCGAAAATATTTCATCTTTTCCTTTTATAAAAGGAATAAATGTTTATTGTTATAATTGAATTTCTATAATATAAATTCTTTGCGTCGATATATGTATGTCTTCCGTATTAGCAGTCATGTTGTTATTAACTCGCTCAAACGTTTATCGTTGATTTCCCCTACGTGAAGGGATCAGTTTTTTGAAATGTTTTTGACCTGTTTTGTAAATAATCAGCTTGCTTCTTCCTGGCTCTGGGCAACTTGAGATTATTATTTACGTTCACATAAAAAAACATATAAACCGTTGGGATTCCCACTCACGAGAAGGCGTTTAACGTTTTATAAACGTGTACACTAGAAACCTTTTTAACATACCGATTTGCAAGATTGCTGCGAAAGATAGGAATTTTAAAGTGATTTTCCGATATTCCATGACAATATTGACCGCTCTTTTATTATTAAAAATTATATATAAGTTAAGCTTATATATTCATTATTATATTGTACATCAGTTCGTCGAGTTCTTGTTAAAATGCGCTCGTATCGCTTAAAAAAGCTTTCTATTTTCCCAATACTATTAACATTGGTAGCCGTGTAATAACAGGGATTTATTTAAAACGTGGGAAGGTTGAATGATTTAGTTTAGTTTTGTTTAACCCGCATGGTAGTTTCCTATGATATATATTAATAAAGCTCGCCCTGACCAACCAACCGTTCACGCCGTGTACTATTTTTCTATATTTCAGCGCCGATAATTTTGAGCCTTATCTTTCCGAAGTTTTGAAAGTGCGATGGGTCGATGATCTTGAACGGAAAAACCCACTCGAATTGACAGCATACAGGTAACTTGTACACAATTTTATATAGAAACTGCTGAAAACAGCCCCGAACTGGTTTTAATACAACCCCGTCATGTCTGAATGAACGCCTTTAATAATTTTTTATACTATACAAACGCTGAAGAATAATTTGCTTTATGTACGCAATACAGCGATTTGCGACACATATTTGGACGTAGCGATTGCTCAAAACGCAAAGGAAGGAATTTTTATGGGCAGATTAGTAGTCCATATTTTCTTATGTTAAACAATATGGAAATAGCTTGCGACGTTTCCTCTCTTCCTTAATAGCGAAATATTTCGACGAGTTCACATTTGATCTCCGCTTGATAGGATACAATCTGCATGCATTGTATTGTTTGTGAAAGGTATTTGAGATCGGCGGTTATTGACAAACAATTTTAATATAAGGTTTTGTTTTTTGTCCGTCGCGGCGTGTGCATGCAATGTCCCTGGTTCCATCCTGAGGATATTTTGAAAACGTTGCTTCTTTTCTATAATTTGGCTATAAAGTTTTGTCTGCTTGTTATGTTTTTCGCTTGCCTTGCCGTTACCGGAAACCGTTTCCTGTCATTATAATGGTTTGTATCAGTTTGTATTTTCAGGCCACATTTGACCTTTGCACGCCAGGTTAAACAAATAATTACTTTCAATACCTTCAATAATAATAATAGTTATCTTCTATGACATATCATATCACATCAGACTATAGTATGTGCACAGTAGGCCCTGGCATTGCTACTAAATACTATATATACAATATATCACAGATTTGATGCTGAGCTGAACTATTTTCTAACTGTTTCCCTAGTTCCTCCACTGCCTCGGGGTGACCGTGTAGGTCAAGAGCTTTTCAATCTAAACAGTAACCTTGTGTCTGCTGTTGAGTTTTCAAAAACAGCCTTCTCTGGGCTTTTTGGCATAGAAAAACACTTAACAAACACATTTAGCAATTTCCTGTTCTTTTTTTATCAACTACACTTGTTAAGTGCTGGAGTTCAAGGGGCATTGCAAATAGGATTAGTATACCTTGTCCTAAATATTTATTGTGCTCATGTTAAAAAGCTTTGACTGTGTCTAAATGTTACTTGCAATTCTGTTAATACTTTATACAAAGTGTACTCTAAATCTAAATTATATATCATAATTTTAAAACTACATTATATGGAAACATGTGTGCATTTTGTCAGTTGAAACAAAAGAGATTCATCATTTGAAGTGCAGAGTGTTGATATATTTGACCTAAGCTTATCAAATACATCTTTTACCTTGGTTCTGCAAAGGAATTTGCTATCTTGAACTCAGATAGCAAATAGTTTGAGATAGCCAAGGTTTGAGATAGCCAAGGTTTGAGATAATGGGGTAAATTACATGTACTGTATGCTAAAAAAACTGTTAAGAAATATACATGAAAAGGTAAACAACTCTTGTTCAATATAGCTAGATTTTTAAGATAGTAGAGTTTGAGTTCGACTCAAAAACAGATCCACAACTTATTGTGTAAAATAGATTGGAACTCAAGCTTTCGAGAAACAACTCGCTGCTCACACTTAGTATATGTACATGTATCTATTAATAACCTAGCCTAGATATTAATGAGGTTAAGTTCGACTTCCGATGTGAGTACCAATACTGAATACAGTTCTGATCATGCGCAGTAGATCATTTAATGGTGGCGTACGGGATTTTGGTAGTCAACACTTCCAAAGTAGGCCGAATTTTGGAAGTCAGCTTGATTGGATGATGCAGACCGAATAAGGGATCTGGTCATTCTAATTTTCTTAGCTTTAGGGCAAGAAGAAGCTCTTCCTCATCTATAATGCATCATCATATGCTTGCAGAAGTAAGACTCTTCGAGGTTTATATTACCCACCATGTTTCACAGTTTCAGTATTCGCATTCAAATTCACAAGCTTATCAAATTTCGAATATGACAACAAATCAGAAGTAGAAGTGTAGAATATTGGTATTACTGTATTGGAAGTTGGGCTTAACCTCTTCATTAAAGTTGGGACAATAGTGTCCACTGCTAACCCTATCAGACCATTGTAATTTCTCCATAAATGATAGCTGTATATTTTCCCCATAACCCAGGGGGGGGGGGGGTGCTGCAGGGGTAGAATTTTTTTCACCTTAGTCAAACCATTCCTAGGGGGGTCCAAAATGGCATTTCCTGCATTCTGATGGTACTTTGAAGAAAGATTTAAAAGTTTTAAATTGTGTTTTCAATAGTGCATTTTATTAAACCTGGAAGGTGTCAAATAAATTTAGGGATAAAGTGGACATTTTATTATACAAATACATTTAAAATTATAGAAAATAATGGGGGGAAATCCAATAAATCCAATGAATCCATGCACCCCCTGTAAATCCATCGCTGTCTACAGATGTATAGGAAATATCTAATGATATTTCTAGTAATATGGGTAGTAATAAAATTATAATACTGTTGCAATACTATTGCAATACAACAACACTTGTTTTACAGTCATTTCCCCCACAGCAGTTTTCTCCACTTCTCTCTCTCTCTTGCACATCCTCCATTTTTAGACCACACTTTCTTATGCCCCTCTCCATAACCTGACTATTGCAATAATATGATTAATATCAGAACTATTGCAATATTATAGCGATAGTATTTTCAACTTTTACATTACCATATATGCGTACTATCACAATAGTATTGCAATAGTATTATTTTTCAACTATTACAAATACTATTGCAATAGTATCACAATAATAGTAATATTTTTTGTTCTTTCAACTTTTATTTGGACCAAGAGAGAGAGAAAAAAAAAAGTATAAAATTACAAGTCCAAATTCGGCGAGCACGAACGAGAAAGTCCCATGCAAGGTGCTCACCGTAAAATTAAAATAAAATAAAAGTAATGATATATACATAGATCTATCGAAGATTAAGTTGGACTAGACATGACAGGAACAATTCCTGCATATGGAATAGGAACGAGGCGAATCTGGGTCAAAGGTGGTGTTCATGAGTTCAGTATAAGTTAGGCGTAGATAGGACTTAAACCTAGTTAAAGAAGAAAATACATCAGATGGTGCATGCTTAAGTAAATAGTTCCAGGGTTTAACTATTCTATTAAAGTAAGATCCTTGAAAGGTACTAGTTTTACATTGTGGGGTTTTAAGAAGTGAGGACGAGCCAGATCGGGTGTTACAATTATGTACAGGATTAAAATAGTCGACGTTTAGATCTATAAGTTTACATTTCAGCTATGACATCATTAGTTGTGCATAGCATAAAATGTAAAATCAAGTATATCTTCTCATTAGTTTAACTAAACTGGTTCAAACTACTTAGAAGTACAGTAGGGTCTAGAATGAACAAGTCAGCAAAGTTTGAGTCAGTTTGGTCAAACCAATCAGAAGACATGGTTAATTTTTAATGCTTGTACAACTAATGATGTTGTTGCTGAAATGTTGTGGTTGATAAGGCCACACCAATTTTATTTTGTGTTTTACGGGCCCGCCGACGCTAAAAATCCGGAAAACAGAATAAAAATAAAATTGAAAATTTATCCTTTTATTTTTAAAATAAAAGAATAAATAAGTCAAGAATCCGAAATAATAAAAATCAATGGTTTCGTTCTTGCCGAAGCTCACTTTTTATGGCTGAAATGACTTATTGATCTGAATCAGTTAGGCAATGGCTAATCTATTATATCAATACATTGAACTATGTTGCTTTATAAATCCATTCTTGTGATATATAGATTTCTTGTGATAAATTTGAACATTCCTGAATCATCAATATAATTTTATTTTTATTTTTTTCCCCTCCTCCGATCCTGAAAAAAGAGGATTTCTGCCCGCAAAACACAAAATAAAATTGGTGTGGCCTAACTCAAGAATGGGATAAGATCTGAAAGGCATGTAAAAGCCATTTTCCGTTATTTTAAATGTCCTTTCAAAAACAATGTGCAATTTAAATATCACAAATACTATTGCACTAGTGAAAATGACTTTATTAATTGTCATCCATAGTGATCGATAGACATAGTAAAATAATTATAATGGTTGTTTTGGCTCACACAGGAATGGGTTAATTATGACTTGTATAAAAGTTTACAAAAACTTATCAAACCATAGTTCCAAAGTTCAACATAGGTCAAGTGATCAAGGTCCATCAAAATATGAACATTGTTGATAGTTGTCAACAGCCTTTGTTGTTCACTTATCAGCACTTTAAATTAAAACAGCTTGTCTCATTTTGACTATAAAAATAGTTATAGTCTGTGCACCTGAACTAAGAACACCCTTTAGGGCTCAACAAATAACTCTTTTATCCCTGAAAAGAATGAGGGAAAATTGTAAATGAGGAAGAAGGAACCACGATATAAAAATAATAGTGCTGTGAGTAACTTCGTTACAAATAACTAGTTACATTTTTAAGTAACTGTTACTGAAACTAGTTACTTTTTCTGAAGAAGTAACTGTAACTATAACTAGTTACTTTTTGAAGAAGTAACTATAACTAGTTACTTTTTTAAAGAACTGTAACTAGTTACAATATTTTGGTTAAAAAATGTGACTAGTATAGTTACTGATATTCAGTTGAGGATGTCATTCTTTCTTGATAAAAATGGTTTTGATATAATAATAAAGGTACATTATGTACACATTTGACTATTTCTGCTTGGTGACAACTATATTTAGGCATTTAGCTGTAAATACATTATTATGGTACTGCCATCTAAAAACCAGTAATTTCTTTGTTGATTCTAGTAACACAGACAAAGGAATGTACATGTAACTTTGTAACTAGTTACAAAATTTTTGAAGAAACTTTGTAACTGTAACTAGTTACTTTCTTTTCATTGTAACTTTTATCGGTAACTAGTTACTTTTCTAATGATGCAACTGTAACTAGCTACAAAAATTATGTTACTTTTACAGCACTGAAAAATAGTACTGTATTGAATACACACTTTTGCACAACATGCAAAGTTTGTTTTTATTTGTTCAAGCAGCCAAATAAACAAAACACATTAAAGGGGAATAGCACTAAAAATTAAGTTTGTCTAATTTGAAAGAACGCATAAAATTGTAATAGAACATCCTTTACAACTTTTTCGTATCTCTCTTCGTTTTCAAGATATTTCAATTTGTTTGATATGTAAATGAGATGGTCTCTGACGTCAGGTGTGGGGTAAAATATTTTCACATGTAGCAAAACCAGTTATATATCTAAGTTTGTTCAGTGAAATCATTTGAAACTGTACACATAAAAACTCCTTGCGACGCTGAACATTTCATGTTAGATATGTAAGTGATTTTGCTCTGTATGAAAATATTTTACCCCACACCTGACGTCAGAGACCATCTCATTTACATATCAAACAAATTGAAATATCTTGAAAACGCAGAAAGTACGAAAAAGTTGTAAAGGATCTTCTATTACAATTTTATGAGTTCTTTCAAATTAGACAAACTTAATTTTTGTTGCCAATACCCTTCAACTATGTTTAATGTATCATTGAAAAGAAGAAAAAATAGTTGTATATGAAGAAGGAAGAACCAAAATATGAAAATAATAGTACTCCATTGAATACACACTTTTGCACAACATAGAAAGTTTGTTGTTTTTTGTTCAAGAAGCCAAATAAACAAAATACATTAACTATGTTTAATGTATTATCGAAAAAGTGAAAGAAAATAGTTGTAAATGAAGGCGAAGGAATCAAAATATGCTAATAATATATAGTACCCTATTGAATTCATAGTTTTGCACAACATGGAAAGTGTTTTGTGTTCAAGAACCCAAATAAACAAAACACATTAACTACAATATGTTTAAAGTATCACTGAGCAGAAGAAAAAGTTATATATGAAAAGTTGTATATGAAAAGTTATATATCAAAAGTTATATATCAGAAGTTATATATCAGAAGTTATATATCAGAAGTTATATATCAAAAGTTATATATCAAAAGTTATATATTAAAAGTTATATATTAAAAGTTATATATCAGAAGTTATATATCAGAAGTTATATATCAAAAGTTATATATCAAAAGTTATATATCAGAAGTTGTATATCAAAAGTTATATATCAAAAGTTGTATATCAAAAGTTATATATCAAAAGTTATATATCAAACGTTATATCAAACGTTATATATCAAAAGTTGTATATCAAAAGTTATATATCAAAAGTTATATATCAAAAGTTATATATCAAAAGTTCTATATCAAAAGTTCTATATCAAAAGTTCTATATCAAAAGTTATATATCAGAAGTTATATATCAAACGTTATATATCAGAAGTTATATATCAGAAGTTATATATCAAAAGTTCTATATCAAAAGTTCTATATCAAAAGTTCTATATCAGAAGTTATATATCAAAAGTTATATATCAAAAGTTATATATCAAAAGTTATATATCAGAAGTTATATATCAAAAGTTATATATCAAAAGTTATATATCAAAAGTTATATATCAAAAGTTATATATCAAAAGTTATATATCAAAAGTTATATATCAAACGTTATACAGTATATCAAAAGTTATATATCAAAAGTTATATATCAGAAGTTATATATCAAAAGTTATATATCAAAAGTTATATATCAAACGTTATATCAAAAGTTATATATCAAAATTTGTATATCAAAAGTTACATATCAAAAGTTATATATCAGAAGTTATATATCAAAAGTTATATATCAAACGTTGTATATCAGAAGTTCTATATCAGAAGTTATATATCAAAAGTTATATATCAAAAGTTATATATCAAAAGTTATATATCAAAAGTTGTATATCAAAAGTTGTATATCAAAAGTTGTATATCAAAAGTTGTATATCAAAAGTTGTATATCAAAAGTTATATATCAGAAGTTATATATCAAAAGTTATATATCAAAAGTTATATATCAAAAGTTATATATCAGAAGTTATATATCAAAAGTTATATATCAAAAGTTATATATCAAAAGTTATATATCAAAAGTTATATATCAAACGTTATACAGTATATCAAAAGTTATATATCAAACGTTATATCAAAAGTTATATATCAAAATTTGTATATCAAAAGTTACATATCAAAAGTTATATATCAGAAGTTATATATCAAAAGTTATATATCAAACGTTATATATCAGAAGTTCTATATCAGAAGTTATATATCAAAAGTTATATATCAAAAGTTATATATCAAAAGTTATATATCAAAAGTTATATATCAGAAGTTATATATCAAAAGTTATATATCAAAAGTTGTATATCAAAAGTTATATATCAAAAGTTATATATCAAAAGTTATATATCAAAAGTTATATATCAGAAGTTATATATCAGAAGTTATATATCAAAAGTTATATATCAAAAGTTATATATCAAAAGTTATATATCAAAAGTTGTATATCAAAAGTTATATATCAAAAGTTATATATCAGAAGTTATATATCAGAAGTTATATATCAAAAGTTATATATCAAAAGTTATATATCAAAAGTTATATATCAAAAGTTATATATCAAACGTTATACAGTATATCAAACGTTATATATCAAAAGTTATATATCAGAAGTTATATATCAAAAGTTATATATCAAAAGTTATATATCAAACGTTATACAGTATATCAAAAGTTATATATCAAAAGTTATATATCAGAAGTTATATATCAAAAGTTATATATCAAACGTTATATCAAAAGTTATATATCAAAAGTTGTATATCAAAAGTTGTATATCAAAAGTTATATATCAAAAGTTATATATCAGAAGTTATATATCAAAAGTTATATATCAAACGTTATATCAAACGTTATATATCAAAAGTTATATATCAAAAGTTATATATCAAAAGTTATATATCAAAAGTTATATATCAAAAGTTGTATATCAAAAGTTATATATCAAAAGTTCTATATCAAAAGTTCTATATCAAAAGTTCTATATCAAAAGTTATATATCAAAAGTTGTATATCAAAAGTTCTATATCAAAAGTTCTATATCAGAAGTTCTATATCAGAAGTTATATATCAGAAGTTATATATCAAAAGTTGTATATCAAAAGTTCTATATCAAAAGTTATATATCAAAAGTTATATATCAAAAGTTATATATCAAAAGTTATATATCAAAAGTTATATATCAGAAGTTATATATCAAAAGTTATATATCAGAAGTTATATATCAAAAGTTATATATCAAAAGTTATATATCAAAAGTTATATATCAAAAGTTATATATCAAAAGTTATATATCAAAAGTTGTATATCAAAAGTTGTATATCAAAAGTTATATATCAGAAGTTATATATCAGAAGTTATATATCAGAAGTTATATATCGAAAGTTATATATCGAAAGTTATATATCGAAAGTTATATATCAAAAGTTATATATCAAAAGTTATATATCAAAAGTTATATATCAAAAGTTATATATCAGAAGTTATATATCAGAAGTTATATATCAGAAGTTATATATCAGAAGTTATATATCAAAAGTTATATATCGAAAGTTATATATCAAAAGTTATATATCGAAAGTTATATATCGAAAGTTATATATCGAAAGTTGTATATCAAAAGTTATATATCAAAAGTTATATATCAAAAGTTATATATAATGTGTCCCCAATTAGCTGTCCATGCTAAAGAAATCTAGACACTGAAATAAAGTTTATTATTATTATTATTATATGAAGAAGGAACCATAATACTATTATTGAATACACACTTTTGCACAACATGGAAAGTGTTTTTTTTTTGTTTAATTAAAGCACCCAAATAAACAAAACACATTAATTATATGTTTAATGTATCACTGAAAAGAAAGAGGGGTATATTTTTACAATTTTCTAAATGACCTTGTAATTTTGAAGTGATAATCCAAACCTTAAAGAATTATCGCAATTTGATCAAACTTATAATAAAGGTTCAAGCTAGAAAAGGTCGTAACTCATTCTTTACTTCAGTTTTAATAAATAAACATGCAAATCTTTAAACGTCATCGGTTTCTTGCGGAACGAAGATGTCTAGTAAACCGGTCTGAAAGGTGTCGCATTATAATATTAGGAATTATAGTTTGTTCAAAAGGAGATACTTATATATGAAACTTTAACCAAAAACCCAACTTCAGACTTAATTAAATGCAGTGTTTTATCAGATAAAGTGAATGATCAGAGGTCTTAGGGTCGAAATGACCTTGACCTATTCTCAAATTTTAAAATATTTGTGTCTATTCGGTCGTTTTTGTATTGTATTTGTGTTGTTACTAATGTGATTACTGGTATGCAATTATGAGGAATGGCCGCCATAGCATCTCAGTATAGACTTAATGGGGAAATATACACGTTAGCAAATTTCAATTACTTTGACTAAAGAAGTTACGTACAGTTATGGGTGGGTATAAACCACTTTCATAATAGCGACTAATTACAATATTTCTTTTACATGCATCTTAATAAGCCTTTCTGGCCTCGCTTGTGTGTTTACAATTCCAAATAATTTTTGCTTCATAACGAGGCTCATTTAGATGCACATAAAAGAATATTTAAATTGGTGGCCATTATGAAAGTGGTCTATGCAAGGCTGCTATTTGACCACTTTTGAGGAACATTTTTTACGGCAAATTCAGGATGCGAAGAACATTGGACATTTTTTTAGGTCTGTAGCCGGGCCTTAGTTTGTATAAACTCGAGTTTTGGTCGAATGTTTATATAAAAAATACCCGATTCTTGATTAAAAAAAAACCGAGACGGTCACAACATAATAAGTGTATACCTAAGGCTAATTATACACAATATAACGGTAACTCCGAATAGTGTAAACATGTTTTTGTTGACAATTCAACGTTTCGATCACAGAGACTCTATACCTCTTGTTATGGCCAGTTTCGTGACAAGTTTTTTATTCATTTTCGTCTCCGTCCTCATGGAAACATTAACACATTCCTGTCCGATACTAACTACACACACAATAACGGTAATTCCGAATAGTGTAAACATGTTTTTGTTGACAATTCAACTTTTCGATCAGAGAGCCTCTTTACCTCTTGTTATGGCCAACTTTTTTATTCATCTTCGTGTTCCGTCCACACGGAAACATTAACACATTCTTGTCCGAGGGCTTTCCCAGAGGTGAATAAAATCGTCTGACGTTAGCCAGAATAAAATAATAAAGACCGATTCGGACAGGAAAGAGTTTAAAGGGCAGTGTTGCGCTATTTTTAGCAAGGCATAAACAAAATTGTCCTAAAATTGTACAAAACTTCGCAATATCGATTTTAAAAGATATAAAAACACAAAAGAGATGCTAGAAACCTGCAAAGAAGTACGGATGGTCAAAATTGAGCGAGAATGAGAAAGATTGCAAATCGACATCTTGATTTCTGGCAAAACAGAAATCAAAGTTTAGCTCAATTTGTGCGAGAACTTGGTCCATAGGCGTAGAGTATTGGGGGGGGGGGGGGGGGGGGCGTGGCTGAGGGGCTTTAGCCCCCCGAGAAAGCCCCCCCCCCGAAATTTTGCAGCAACCGACTCATCAATCACCATTCACAAATTATAGGTTACTCGTTAGGCTAAAGTAACTGTTACAGCCTCATTCCTGTCAGCCAAAAGCACCCAAAAACAGTGATAAGTCAGCCCAGTAAACACAACATCGAAAAATTGTTGAAATGTGTTGTAGTTTAACTAGTTTTTATGACATTTCATGAAAATCACCCCTCAGAATGCAGGAAATGCCATTTCCAAGACTCTAAATTTCAGGGGGGGCATGCCCCCGGACCCCCCTAGAAGAGTCCCTTTTTGTAAACGACCCCCTGTAAATCATATGTCGTAATTTAGACAATGTCATTGAGGAGGTTGAATGAGCCACTAATAACTTTGGCAAGAAGATACTAACGTAATTTTAACGTAAAAGTTGTTGTGTGGTTTCGTATATAGATGAAATGATAGGGAAACGCTCCATGTTCAAGCTTTAACCTTCTGTAGCTCACGAAGACACTCGGTGACCCCCACTTTTTTTTCAATTATTTATTTTTTCCACCGGCTCTTCTACACCATATATGAAAGAATAGAGAAACAAATCATTGAAATATCGATATAACAAGAAAGAATGTGGACATTCTTATATCGCAAAAATGTTTGTCAATTGTCATTTGCGTCAAATTTTCTTCCATTATTTGTTGCCACTAAATAGGCTTTTTAAATGTTGTGGGTCCATTTAAAATGGAAATAGCGCAACAAAATCGAGTTTCTAGCTCATAATGTCATAAGGTTGGCAAGATAAAAAAATTCACTTTACCCTGCTCATGTCGTCACATGCATATCGAAAATAATTCCAAGATGGCGGACAGCACGCTGTCTTTGGTCGAAATATTTCCAAAACCAAAACAGATACGGAAAAATTGTAAAAGGTCTTCTTATACCATTTGACGAATTCTTTCAAATGAGACAAACTTAATTTTTATTGCCAATACCCTTTAAATCAGCGTTTTCGAAAGTCTGTTCTTTTTTTAAAAAAGGGAGACTTGCGAAATTGGGTTTGAACTATGAACTGGTGTCTTTCAAAACGAAGACTTTTGGGAAAGGTGTGTTGTTGGAACGGACAAAAACATCGACTTTTTTTTATTATTTTTTTTTATTTAACACTTCTGAAGATGCTGTTTTTGTTTGCAAAGGGCGGACATAGACAGTGTTTTCACTTAATTAATTAATTAATTAATCTATTTTTAACTCTCGCTCATCCTTTTTACACCCCCTCCTTTTTTGCTCATCGACGGTGGGAATAGCAAATGTCTTTCTCATCTCATTATTGTTTGTTATTGTTATTTTGCTTTGATTGGCTAATTTTTTTCGCATCTCATTATTAATTTGTTATTGTTATTTTGATCTGATTCGCTTATTTTTGGTCACATGATTATCCTTCTTGTATAAGCTCATTGTTTGTTTATACTCTTTACGTTTCTCTCTGACGAAGGGCCTTATAAGCTCATTGTTTATTTATACTCTTTACGTTTCTCTCTGACGAAGGGCCTTGGCTCGAAACGTTAGACTCAGAGACTACGTTCTCTGTTTCGGCAGTATATATAACCTTGCTATATTTCGACTTTTGAAAAGCTTGTTGCGATGTTAACTTTACGTCACAGTTTGCATAATGAGTTATCGCAAAGTATTCTACATCTTTGTTATTATCGAACAAAAGCACTTGGCGAATTAGGAACCATGTGCGAGTGTTTCTCCTACAACAGAGTCTGTAAATTTTAAGTGTTTTTGTTTGACAATAACAAAGATATATAATCTTTTGCGATAAGTCATTATGCAAAGAGTGACGTAAAGTTATCTTATAAGTTAAATTTACATATCAAACAAACTGAAATATCTCAACAACGAAGCAAGGAAACCAAAAACTGCAAAATATGTTACTCTGTCATTTCAAGTGTTCTTTTAAATAATACAAACTTAATTTTCGTTTCATAGGCACTTTAAACACACTGAAATATCTCAACAACGAAGCAGGGAAACGAAAAACTGCTAAAGATGTTTCTTTGTCATTTTAGGTGTTCTTTCAAATAAGACAGACTTAATTTTCGCTTCACAGGCACTTTAAATACTTTTAAAAACGGCTACAAACGAAGAGTGTTTTCAGCCGTATTATTCCGAATTGCAATATTTGAGTTTTTGTGAGTTTTTGTGGGGTGTGGGTGACACCCCCTCAGTAACTGCCTTCCTTGTTATTTTACATTTACTTATCAAGGAAAATTATCAAGGAAAATTCAAAAGAAATGAATGTTTATCAATTGTAAATACTGTTATTCGGCTCGCCATTGTAAATGCTCTTCAAAAACTCATTAATAATTCATGAGGAAAATTCAAAAGAAATTAAAGTTTAATCAGTGTCTTTATATGTGATAAAGATACCTCCTGATTTACATAAACTTTAGCTTTGATTTTCTCGGCTTAGACAAGGTTATTTTTCAAACTTACTACGCCAATGAACTTACCAAGTGGTTCGTTTTTGAAGCCGTTCAATAAACTCGCAGTTCGTGTTTTATCAGATATAAAAACACTCGGCTTCGCTTCGTGTCTTTATATATCTGATAAAACACTCCTGCTCGTTTATTAAACAGTACATAAAGCCCGGCTGTTCATATTTTAACTACTATATACTTGTAATGTATTTTCTGAGTATGCTTTTTCGTTCTTCACAGGCATCTTTCCACTCGAGAAAAAGTGGAAATCCTTCACGGATTGTGTGATTGGCGACTTGATGTTGATGATGTGGCTGAACATCTGAAGGTAGGTTCGTCACTAGCAATCTGTATTTCTGTATAGAAAATGGAGTGCTGCGCATGCAGTATTTTTGATAGATCAAAGTGTCACTTTGATCTGTTTCTACAGTATACCTAAACTGTAAAGTCCCTAGCAGAGTTGGAGAGAACTTTTCTCCGGGAACCTGGTTTTATGTTTAAACTGCATGTGCACAGGGCATGTGCTTAACCCATTTCTTCCTTAGTTCTCGAGATATTTCCTCTTGACTAGTAAAATCGTCTGACGTTAGACGGGGTAAAAAGATAAAGTAGTTTTAGGGGGCTGTTTACATGGGAGGCGGGACGGGACGATTGCCGGGATCTCACCGCCGTTTATATGGAAAGATGTTTGCCGGGACGTTTTTTATCCCGTCCCGGCAAATCCAAGACAATTTTTCTCATGTAAACACTCCGTCCCGCTTTGCCGGGACGATATTATGCTGACTTTGCAACATTTGTCATGTGATGCAAAAACAAAAATGGCTTCCACAGAGAAGAGGAGTGCCTAGAGTAGTCCGTCTACTCCGAACGTTTTCTCAAGAAATAATCCACTGTAGAAATTATAAAATATATTGGCAGAAAGATAATTCACCTTGCTACAACATACGTACAGTTTATCCGACCAAATAGCTTAGTTCTCTTAAAAAAAGCGAAATGCGGCCGCTATTATGAATTTTTATTCCCCGTATGTATTATAATCTGTCTTCTTCGAATGTTTTCTCGAGAAATAAACCACTTAAGTACTTCTTGTGTCCTTACATTCGTTTAAATTTTCTTAAAATAACTCTTTTCGTCTGTTTTCAATCTACGAAAGCTTATGAACTTCAGTGGCAGCCATCTTGGGTAGTGGTCATACACGTCATCATACAACTGGCAACACTAAATCCGGCCCCATGCCGCATCCAGTTTTATTGAGATCAGTGGGCTGGCACGATCGGAAATCGCATAGACAATCGGCCACTTTCATGGGGCAGTTCGCAGGCCACGTGCGTGCTGGCTCAAGTGAGTTGTCGGTCGAGCTTGATGAAATTTACTAAATTCTATTGAACACACGCGAAACAATAACAAGTGAACTGTCCATAGATAGCCAAAAACAAAATCAAGACAAAGAAAAATCAATAAAAGTTATCTGATAGTTGAGATCTTTATTCACCCTCCATAGTGGATAATTTGGGTTTGTTTTATGTCAACTCGTCACTTCGTCAGTCGTCAAGTATACTTTCCACGACTGATTCGAACTTTAAAATCCATTTAAAGGCCAATCTGTTACACACATCTGCCAAAAAAACAAACCCAACTTCTTTTGGGGGTAGTAAACGGATAAACAAACAACAGATTTTAGTCATTTAACATGGAAGTTTAGTAGTTTACGATACTAGATCGCACCATGTTCTTCGTCTAATTTTTCGCCATGTTTGATTTCAAGTCAACAAATGCTTGATATCCTACAATATCCCTAGTATCCTCTTGAACGGATCCATTATTTTCCTTTATCTTCCTAATTTTAACGTATGAACCCACATGTACCACAACGCTCCTTCGCTCCTTATTCTTCGCTCCTCATTCATCTCGCGCCTCATTCATCTCGCGCCAGCCTCGCTTGGTCTCGCGTGTATTGATGACGTTTATACGCAAGATATTCGTTCTACGCATACGTAGCTAATCCAGGTGTACCTGGATTAGGTTCCAGTCGACAGCCGCAATTTCCGGTCTGCCTCCTCCACAGGCCCTATTGCATCATGGACAGGTCACACACGCCGAATTTAGGGCCTGCAAGATCCTGTAAAAAATTTGGCAAAACTTGGCACGGAATAAATTTGCATAATTAACTACCATTGTTAATAGCCGGATGGCTATATCCGAAGATTTTGAAGGCCATTGAAGACTTATGACATACGAATCCTAGCTTTAAAATGCAGGAATTGTTGAAGAAAGCAATTACGGTTGAACTTTGTCAACTTTCGGCCGGAATAATCAACGAAAATACACTTTAGTCTACCCAGAGAGTCTTTGGTTTATACTTTTTCGGTTTCCACAACAACTGAAACTTGAATTACGCTACACTATAGCCTACAATTTAACAAAATTAAATCTCATTAACTCTTGGTCAGTTGACAGTCTTCGATAGCTAAATAAACCAAAAAACAATACGAAAAACCTGTTACTTTCCTGACCATCGAATTTGCTTTTGTTCGGCAGATATTTTCCCCTTCAATTCCTTTTTGTCGCTAAAAATATTATTGGCAGAAGGTCGGTAATTCTAAAACATATTGGTTTCTTCATTGTCATGATCTTTAAGAAAGTTTAGACCGAATTTCCTGGTGGGTCACAGTGTTTAAAGAACTTGGACGTACGTTTGTCGAACAGCGGCCGGAAACCATGCAGGCCCTCTCAAAACTATCGCCTCTAGGGCCTAGTCTCGCTGTGCATAATGGATCAGTCACCATTTTGTTTACAGGATCTGGCAGGCCCTCTCAACAGTGTGACCTGTCCATGATGCAATAGGGCCTGTGGAGGAGGCAGATTTCCGGTCGTGGACCGGAGATGAGACCCTGTAGTGTACGAATTTGTTGACCAGAGGTTGTTGAACTCAGCGTACTGTTTATATTCCAGGGTATGGAGGCAGACAGTCTTCGCGTTGAGCCACTGGGTCGGGATTCAACGAACAACGTCTACTGGTACTTCTACGGCACGAGGTTGTACAAGGAGTTCGTGGAAAGACCAGAGAAAGTCGCGAAGGAGAAAAACAAAAAACAAAAAGGAAAGAAGAGAAAAAAGAAGAAACTTAAGAAAAAGAAAAAAGGGAAGAAGAAAAAACGTTCCAGTTCTGCGTCCGAATCCGATACCACGAGGTATTTTATTCGGATTTTCTTTTTTTGCGCAGGCAGATTTAACCATAGCTCGGTCCAATAATGCGAACCCTAAAAGTACCCCCCCCCCCCAGAAAGTACCGTCCCCCCCAAAAGTACCGCCCCCCCGAAAGTACAGTTTATATGTGATAGACACGACACGCTTGCCGATAAATTTCTTTCTGGATTTTACGGCTTACACGCGTAAAAATCTCGCAAGTTGTTACAGCATTGTTGCCTGAACAATGCTGTAACAACTTGTTGACATATGTGAACAACGTTGATAAATGAACAACATTGTTCATCATTGTTTCAACAAGTTGTTACCGCTTTGATGAAACAACAACGGTTGTTCACGCATGTTGTAACAACCGAAGAACGTGTTGATACATCAACCATGTTCACCATTGTTGTAACATTGTTGTTCATCGTTGTTATTTCGTCATGCTGTTACAACATGTTGTATCATGTGCGAACAACGTTGTTGGCTACGACATGTGCTGTTGGAACAACTTGTTCATGACTGTTGATTTATCCGTGAACAAGTTGTTCGAACCATAAGTGAACAACTTGTTGACAACTTGTTCACGGCGAGCAGCACAACATTGTTCACGCCTGTAGACAACCGTGAACAAGTTGTGCGTTTTTATGCGTGTACACAAGGTCAATCTTTAAAAATTTTATGTCAATTAACTTACGAAATGATTTGGTTTTGAAGTCGTTCAATAAACTCGCAGTTCGTGTTTTATCAGAGACTATCGCCTCGTGTCTTAATGTAGTATATCAAAGATGAGAAGGAGTGTTTGATTTGCTATCAAACACCGAGTTTAGTGTTGAAAAAACAAGGCAAAGCCGAGGTCTTTAAACCAACTTCGAGGTGTTTTGTTATCAGATCAAACACAACTTTCGAGTGTTTGATATAGCTTCTCAAATGAATCAATGTTTTAAAGGGAAATAACTCATAAAATTGTAATAGAAGATGCTTTACAACTTTTTCGTATCTTTCTGCGTTTTCAAGATATTTCAATTTGTTTGATATGTAAATGCGATGGTCTCTGACGTCAGGAGTGGGGTAAAATATTTTCATACAGAGCTAAATCACTTACGTATCTACATGAAATGTTCAGCGTCGCAAGGAGTTTTTATGTGCACAGTTTCAAATGATTTCGCTGAACAAACTTAGAGATATAACTGGTTTTGCTACATGTGAAAATATTTTACCCCACACCTGACGTCAGAGACCATCTCATTTACATATCAAACAAATTGAAATATCTTGAAAACGAAGAGAGATACGAAAAAGTTGTAAAGGATGTTCTATTACAATTTTATGAGTTCTTTCAAATTAGACAAACTTAATTTTTAGTGCTATTAGGTGAAAGTTGGCTTCATTTATGGAATTATTTGATCACATATCCGAACTCCATCTCAGTACTGATTTCTTTTTCGTTTATATCGTTTGATAAACTTTAGGCGCGTTTCAAACGTTGCTCGTTTCCTGCGCCGAATGTAATGCAAATCAGCATAAACAAAGGATTTAGCTTATTATCATAGGTTCCGTAATTTTGAAAAACAACATTATCTAAGGGCCTGTTCACATGAGGCGAGTTATCTCGGGGGGTAGGGTTATCCCTATCCCCCGAGATAACTCGGTGTTAGTTTATTTCCATGTTAAAAAAGTAAACCATTCACATGAGACCGAGATAACTCGGGGGATATGGATAACTCTAAATGTGAACGCTTTCACCCGAGTTATCTCGGGGGGTAGGGTCAACTTAGGCATGCGTATTTATGCTGTTGCTCGGGATAACTCGGGGTGAAGCGTTCACATGAAGCTAGGGTTATCTCGGGGGCCAGGGACAACTCGGTAGTTGCGTTTTATCATGTGAAATAGGGTCAACATGACCCTAGCCCCCGAGTTATCCCTACCCCCCGAGATAACCCGGTCTCGTGTGAACAGCCCCTAAGCTGAGAAAATCAAAACTAAAATTTTATGTAAACCGGGGGATTCTTTATCATTTCATCACTACAGACATGGTACTGATTTCCTTTGTGTTTTCCTCATGAGTTATTAAGGATTTTTTAAATGTAAATTTTGTCTAGCATTTGGCATTGGACAGTAACGGTTAAGCCCCGCACAGACGACCAAGTTTTCCTTGACAAGTTCCTTGGTAACTTTCCTTGCACCTCGTGTGTACGATGAACACGTTTCCCCCCCAACGTTTTCCTTGACAATTTATAATTGCTCGTGTGTACGGTTGGACAAGTTTTCCTTGACGGCAATGGTCGCGTAATAAGCTTCGGAGATGATCTTGTCAAGTTTTCCTTGACGACTATACACACGAACAATTTTCCTTGTTCAAAAGCTGGCATGACCAGCTTTTGAACAAGTCTCCTTGTCAAGGAAAAACTTGTCAATTTGTGTCTTACACACGAACAAATAAAACTTGTCAAGGAAAAACTTGTCAAGGAAAACGTGGTCGTCTGTGCGGCGCTTTATTGTCCAATGCCAAATGATCATAGCTCTGGGTTTTTTTCTCTCTACAGTGAGTCAGAAAGTGTAAGCGAACTTGAAGAAGATCGACTTGACGAAGATGACGAAGAGGACGAAGACGAGAAGGAAAGCCGCAATGGCGATGAAGGACTGGAGAGAACATGGTCGCTTGTGTGTTCGACGAAAGAAGAATGGGAACACCTCGCAGAAACCTTCAGCAATAGCAAAAATAAGGACGAGAAAATTCTACACGAGACACTTACTTTGGACTTCTTGGCAGAAATTGCCAGAATGCTGGAAGTCAAGGTAAGTTTATTTAGATTAATTATTTAAAGTGCCTATGAAACGAAAATTAAAGGGTATTGGCAATAAAAATTAAGTTTGTCCCATTTTAAAGAACCCGTCAAATGGTATAAGGAGACCTTTTGTAATTTTTCTGTATCTTTCTTGTCTTTTGAAATATTTCGACCAAAGACAGTGTGCTGTCCGCCATCTTGTTGTAATATTGGGTCTAATTAACTAGGAAATTGGTGACGTCACAAGCAGGGTAAACTTGATGAAACTACTCCATGGGTGACCAAATTTCCACGGAAGGCTTTTTAAATGTTGTGGGTCAATTTAAAATGGAAATAGCGCAACAAAATCGAGTTTCTAGCTCATAATGTCATAAGGTTGGCAAGATAAAAATTTCATGCTTATGATGTCACATGCATATCGAAAATAATTCCAAGATGGCGGACAGCACGCTGTCGTTGGTCGAAATATTTCCAAAACCAAAACAGATACGGAAAAATTGCAAAAAGTCTTCTTATACCATTTGACGAATTCTTTCAAATGAGACAAACTTAATTTTTATTGCAAATACCCTTTAAGTTTGTTTTATTTGAAAGAACACTTAAAATGATAGAGTAACATCTTTTGCAGTTTTTTGTTTCCTTGCTTCGTTCTTGAGATATTTCAGTTTGTTTGATATGCAAATTAAACATTTTGACGTCACATGTGCATAATGAGTTATCGGAGAAGGTTGTATATTGTTGTTATTATATTATATTGTATTCAAATCAACTCAGAAATTTCCCGCCAAAACTTACAAGTCTGAGAAAAGCATATTTACCCGAGGGATCAATATCGTAGCATTCCAACCGCTCAAAAACCAGTCAGCTTGCATCGTTTTGCCTACGGGCTGAAAACGAACCCAGTCATTGTTTTCCCGATCATTGTTTTCCCGATCATTGTTTTCCATAAATGTTTCCCGAGGGATCAGACATATTAAGTGCTTTGTTATACAGTGTGTATGAAAAAAACCGGAACCCTTAGAAAATGAATTAGTATATTCTTTTAAAACGACCTATTTAGTAGTTTGAAAGCCCTGAAAGCGCTGCGTTATAAATTAATCAGCACATCAGTTAAACAGGAAGAGAAAATGCTTTTAAATACTTTCACCATGCATACACTTCAAGTTATCTTAATTTCCCAGGTGTATAAGACCGTGTTTTTTATGCATCCGTGGCTCAGAGGTGTTTAGGGCTTTCAAACTACTACAATACGTTGTTTGAACAGAATACTAATTCATTTTTTAAGGGTTCCGGTTTTTTTGATACACACTGTATAGCTAGAGTTTCGTTGAATAATTTCGACGTTTATCAAGGGAAAGTACACAAAAGACACACTCTAAGACTTGCCAAAACATTTCACCTGGCTCCGTAATTTCACTTCAACCAAACAAATATGAGTCTCAGAACAAAAGAACAGCAAAACATTTCTCCAGTTAATCTTCACACATGCTTTGAAGACCTATAAATATTCTTTTTTTTGTACCAAACAAGCTTTTGTTTATAGGATACCGTGAAGAGTTCTGGCGGGCAACAATTGCAATATTATTGACCGAGTGGGCAATAAGTTCTCAATTGTTGCCCGCTCGGTCTGCATTGAAATTTAGCTAAGGTCATGTGACCACAAACCAACCAATGACAGTCATCGTTTTATCCGGCAAAACTCTAGCTGTATAACAATATTGTGTAATGTCTGTTTTGGATAAATGTATTTTAGGACAAGGCGTTACGCAAGAAGCTTTTGGTAGAAATGGCGCCGAGGAGGGCTTCTGATCGCATTGCTATAAAAGCTCAGCAGAAAGAAGAAGAGGACAAACTAGTAGAGGTTGAAAGACAACAACAAAAAGAAAGAGTGGCAGAAATCAAGAAACAAGAAGCCGAGGCTCGCGAGAAAGAACGACAGATTCTAGCTGAAAAACGGCAACGAGGTTCGTTCATGTTTGCTCACATTAAAGGACATTGGCAACAAAAATTAGGTTTGTCTAATTTGAAAGAACTAAAATTGTAATAGAAGATCTTTTACAATTTTTTCGTATCTTTCTTCGTTTTCAAGATATTTCAATTTGTTTAATATGTAAATGAATGGTCTCTGACGTCATGAGCAGGGTACAGTATTTTCACACGTAGAAAAATCAGTTGTATCTCTAAATTTGTTCAACGAAATCACTTGAAACTGTGCACATAAAACGCCTTGCGACAATGAACATTTCATAACTGATGTTGCTTTGTGTAAAAATACTGTACCCTTCTCATGACGTCAGAGCCCATCTCATTTACAAATTAAACAAATTGAAATATCTTGAAAACGAAGAAAGATACGAAAAAGTTGTAAAAGATCTTCTATTACAATATTACGAGTTCTTTCAAATTAAACAAACTTAATTTTTATTGCCAATACCCTTTAATATATATTATTCATCGATTAAAACAGAGTTAAAAAGATTAAATAGAGCGTTTTCACTCACGTGATCGGTGGTCCGATTGGGGTGGTGAAACAATACGAAATATTTGAATAAGAAAGAGCTAATTCCCATACCGTACACCAATATGGCCGCCATTTCATTGTTTTGGTACACCAGTATGGCCGCCGTCAGGTGAAAACGCTCTATAGTTAGGTTAGGAATGAATAAATAGCAAGCGACATTTTTGACGCGATGTTTTGAACACCACAGGGCACCGCTTTTTAGCACTGTGTCTTGGTTTGACTTCGTGTGTGTATAACTTTGTGTCTATATCTGGGGTTTTTTTCAGAGCGAGCTGAGAGAGCAAGGTTACGAGAGGAAAGACAATGGTTGATCGCTAATGGTGGTGATGTTCCTGAAGAGCTGATGCTGTCGTTGGAAAAGAATGAAGGAGACGACGAGAGTAAGACCGAAGAAGATGACAACAAACTAGATGAGCTAGACAAGTAAGTGAAGTGACCAAAGGAATTTCATTGATGTAATTCATTAATAATTCATGAAGGAACAACAAAACAAAGCCAGATTTAATAAAGGTGAAGTAATACGAGCAACAAATTGCTGCAACACCCCATCTCAAACATTGTCACGCAACAAAATTTCGTTGTTGTAAGTTGAAACAGGATGTTGCAGCAGCCAGCAAGGGAGAACTGGAGTCTACTTCAGCAAGTAGAATTGGAGTCTACTTTTTTCAACACATTTTTTCAACTTGCAACAAAATCATTGTTGCGTGACAAATGTTTAAGGTGGGTGGTAATACGTGCAACAACGCTTTTCAACTGGTAATACGTGCAACAAAGTTGCGTTGAAAGTTGAAGAAAAATGTTGCCCGTTGCATCTTAAGTGTCAGACGAAAAACAAATGAAGGAATAGTATTTAAACGAAGTTATTGTTTCAATTTACAGGGCGTTTGAAGGTGACGTTGACATGTTTACTGGAATGTACAAAGGTAAGTGACCTAGCGTCTGTAGACAAGTACGGACTACTGTGAATATGGTTGACTTCTAATAGCTTTCAGCGCTGAAGAATTTTGTAACTTGTTTCGCAATGACGTTGACGTTTCGTTGCAAGACAAGTTGCACGAATCATTGTACAGTGTAACAATCTGTGCAATGGTCACGATCTTTGCCAATCTCGTTTCCAGATCCCACGTTCCCCACTTGGGAAACGAGAGACTCTGAGATAATCCGTTTCAAGTCGCAGGATTCTTGTTATTCCGGTTGATGTACGCATGCGTAAATATCCGAGCGAAATCTGGATAGTATGTTCTCCTTGTTTGAATTTTCCCCAAACAAGTCAATGGGGTTGCTGGCGAAGCTCGAATTACAGCATCTACACACATATGGCGAAGATATCGATCGCGGCAACGTCTTCACTGGAGTCTTGTCATCCGACATTTTTGTTATTTTGGTTTAATTACTTCTACTTCCAGTCACTTCAGACCAACTCATGCTCACTATTCAGCCAATAACGTAACGATTTGAAACGGATTATCCCAGAGTCTCTCGTTTCTAGGGTGGGGAACGTGGGCTCTGGGAACGAGATTGGATCGTTGCAAGACAAGTTGCACGAACCATTGTACAGTGTAACATGCCGTGCAATGGTCAAGATCGTTGCAAGACAAGGTGCACGAACCATTGTACTGTGTAACATGCCGTGCAATGATCGAGATCGTTGTAAGACAAGTTGTACGAACCATTATACAGTGTAACATGCCGTGCAATGGTCGAGATCGTTGCAAGACAAGTTGCACGAACCATTGTACTGTGTAACATGCCGTGCAATGGTCGAGATCGTTGTAAGACAAGTTGTACGATCCATTATACAGTGTAACATGCCGTGCAATGGTCGAGATCGTTGCAAGACAAGTTGCACGAACCATTGTACTGTGTAACATGCCGTGCAATGGTCGAGATCGTTGCAAGACAAGTTGCACGAATCATTGTACTGTGTAACATGCCGTGCAATTGTCGAGATCGTTGCAAGACAAGTTGAACGTATCATGGTACAGTGTAACATGCCGTGCAATGGTCGAGATCGTTGCCCGACAAGTTGCACGAACCATTGTACAGTGTAACATGCCGTGCAATAGTCGAGATCGTTGCAAGACAAGTTGATGCGATCGTTGCACAGGGTAGAACTCGATTCTACTCTGTGCGACGATTGCCGCAACTTTATATCTCGTACGATTTTGACCAGTGTTCGCATCTATTTTAGTTCTTGATTCACTGAAGAGTCACGAAGATGGTTGGCCATTCTTGGAACCAGTTGACGACTCTTACGCGCCGCAATACCATGAAATAGTAACGGTAAGGAAAAGCTCCTTATTAGTCGACTAGTCGTCGTCGTTAATGGAGAAATATATCGTAAAATCTCAGCTCATTATATGTATGTCGATTAACTATGGACTTATCTATCGGATAAGCTATCCAGGCTTCGTACAACCTCCCCATGCTGATAAAAGGGGAAAAGACAAAAGTTCCGTTAATTTTTGTATTCAAATCCATATTTTTGTATCTCTCAATGTTTATATGTATTTATGGTTTTATGTTTCTTTAGAGTCCCATGGACTTATCAACGATAGAAAAGAAAATCGACGATAAGGAATATAAAGGCTTAAAAGAAGTAAATACTTTGAAACATTAAACAGTTTTAGAGAAGTTGATAGAGTCAAATTTTGTACTTTTTTGGCTGGTGTCCTTTTCTACGTTATAGGGTTGGTGTTGGTGTTGGTGGTGTTGGTGTTGTTGTTGTTGTTGTTGTTGGTGGTGGTGGTGGTGGTCAGGTGGTGGTGGTCAGGTGGTGGTGGTCAGGTGGTGGTGGTCAGGTGGTGGTGGTCAGGTGGTGGTGGTGGTGGTGGTCAGGTGGTGGTGGTCAGGTGGTGGTGGTCAGGTGGTGGTGGTCAGGTGGTGGTGGTCAGGTGGTGGTGGTGGTGGTGGTGGTGGTCAGGTGGTGGTGGTCAGGTGGTGGTGGTCAGGTGGTGGTGGTCAGGTGGTGGTGGTCAGGTGGTGGTGGTGGTGGTGGTGGTGGTCAGGTGGTGGTGGTCAGGTGGTGGTGGTGGTGGTGGTGGTGGTGGTCAGGTGGTGGTGGTCAGGTGGTGGTGGTCAGGTGGTGGTGGTCAGGTGGTGGTGGTGGTGGTGGTGGTCAGGTGGTGGTGGTCAGGTGGTGGTGGTGGTGGTGGTGGTGGTGGTGGTGGTGGTCAGGTGGTGGTGGTCAGGTGGTGGTGGTCAGGTGGTGGTGGTCAGGTGGTGGTGGTCAGGTGGTGGTGGTCAGGTGGTGGTGGTAGTAGTGGTGGTTGTTGTAGTGGTGATTATTATTACTAGCAACTAGAACACTCGTAGAATCCATATTTCACTATCCATATTTCACTACATCCGGGAACCGAGTGGCGTATTTCTCGCACGCTCGCGAGTGACATATCGACAAGTTAAAATTTACGCCTTTTTCCGTAAGTTCCGAATCAAGTAAATTTGAGCCAGTAACTTCTCTTAATTCAGTTTTTCACGTAAAATGACGTATTCGAATAAGCTGTTGTATTTTTCATTTGTATTTTCAAAACGTTTTTGGTCAAGCGGTTGTAGTTTTTTGCATTCAACCCAGTTTATCGACATCACTTCCACGCATAATTTCATTGTTCATATAATAAATAGAACATTACACGGTTGCTCGAATATATGGATTTTATGTTCTCGTAGCAAGAGCAATATCTCACTCGTTCGCTGCGCTCACTCGTGAGATATTGTCCTTGCCACTCGAACATAAAATCCATATCTTCTCGGCACCGTGTAATATCCCCTTTATATTTTAAGAGTTCTAAATTACTGCTTGAAGTGTGGAAGGTGTGTTTCCAAATTGATACACTGAATTAACTCGAAGGATTATTTCTCATTGTGTAGTTCATCTCTGATGTCAAGTTGATGTTTAACAACTGTCTGGAGTACAACGGGGAAGAAAGTAGTGAGTTTTGTTCTATTAGTTTTGAGTAGAGATGTTGGCAGTGTTGTAGTGAATTCCACTTCACCCGAGTCTGAACCATTCACCACTGGTACAATTCCGAGTTCACCCCTTTCAAATCCGAGTCGCTGCCATTCCAAGTTTGAAGACTTAAAATGTATTGTAACTATTGTTGAACAATAATTACGTTGTTGGACAATATTGGTAATTAAACCTTTACTGAGGTACTGTACTATAACACTCCAATGCAACAAATCTTTCGGAATAAAACAAGCGAGTAAAAAAGCGACGCTTTGCTGGACTTTGGTGAATCTTTGAGTCCTGACCACCCAAGTTCGAGTCCAAGTCTTATTTAGCCAAGTTCAGTCCCGCCCTCAATCATACAGCACTGGTTGTCTGTTCTTGGTTGACGGTTATATATAAGTCCATTTCCTAGATGCACGAATCTCTGGGTAAGTGGGTTAGCAGCCTGGTTTCCAGGCCTCTTTTTTGAATGTCGAGCGACAGACCGAAATTGTGAGAGGCCTGGAATAAAATGTTTTGCTTGGCCCCAAATCTGGCCCCAAAACTGGCCCCAAATTATTAATTATACAGGCACCAAACGGCCGTTTGACGGAAAACCAAGGCAGATAACACTCACGTCGGTCTGCACAATTCTTTATAACATCATATAGCAAGGTTGGTCTACTGCCGAAACGTTAAAATAGTATATTTCGATTTGTATAAATGTGTTTCAACACAATCACTTCCTACGCCGAACACTACTTTATAAAGCCTCGTATGTAATGACCTTTTAAATAATAATGTAAAATAAAGAAACCTACTCGTTTGCTGTCTGCTCTCAAGAAGAAGTTTGTTTAAGTGCCCTTATTCATAAAGATTAAAGAATCCGAGCTCCAGCAGGATTCATGATAGATAAAGATGAACATTTTCCGCTAGTCCTCTCGCTCGATCCCTATTCTGTGACGTCACCAAAATAAGTTCGAGAGGAAAGAGGACTAGGAACTAGTCTGAGTAGCGTTTGTGTTGGGCTTGCGTAAAGTTCCTGGGTTATATAGGACATATTATTCCTTTCGTTTACACTAATATAATTTTTGCCTCGCGCAAAACTATTAAGTGGTATTCATTTAATACCTGACGCTGTTCATTTAGTTCTTTATGCTGTGCCTTCGTTTTCCAGTTTACCGGTAGTTAACTAATTTTTGTTTGGGTCTTTCAGGTTACACCCAAATGGCTCATACTTTAGAGAATGTATTTGACCGTCAGATGAAAAAGCACTTCCCAGACGATGACAACCAGTCGAGTGACGAAGACTTCGAAGAAGAACTCACCGAAACTGAGCTACGTAAACTGAACAAGAAAAAGAGCAACGAAATGAATGGCACTAACGGCATGGATGACCTAATCAAAGCGGCCGACATTCACCGCTCCAAGCAAGACAACCATATGATGGATCACCGTGTTCCAGACCCCAACATGTTTGCGCGCCATTTCGGAATGAATCCGATGTCGAACGGAGTCGCCCGCGGTTTGCCTGGTCCGTTGGCGTTTCATGGTCAGCAGATGCCTTTTGTAGGCCAGGTCCAACCGTTTTATGCGCCTCAGATGTACGGCGGTCATCCAGCGTTCACGAGGTTTAACATGAATGAAATGCAACGTGGTTCAACTCCGATGTTTTCGCCCATGATGGGAATGCCTCATCCGGGAATGACGATGAACCCACGTGCTTCTCCTGGGCAGTTCCCAGGCCAAGACATGCAGGCCGCGGCGGTGACACGTGGGGTTGCGCCTGTTGCTACTAAAGGTAAGAGCCTCTACACGGTTGGTGTTTGATGTAATATATCATACACGAGGAGGAGTGTTTCATCAGGATATCCAAACACCGAGACGTTTGTGGTGTTTGGATATCCTGATGAAACACTCTTCCGAGGGTGTGATATAGAATCTCAAACATATGCCAGTCGCTCAGGTAATGAATTGTACTTTCTGTCAGTAATTTTGGCTAAACTACATCGACCTTGTATTCTCTAATATAATTTTAAAGTTCTGAGACGAAACTGCGAAGAATTACGAGACGAGTCAGACGATGGATGTTTGTTTGGCGACGAAGCGAGAATAATAATAGCTTTAACTTGTAAATTGTCGGGATTTTTTGCTGTTTTTAACTATTTCATGTGTTCAATTGTATTTTGGGTTTGTCGTGTATAATTATGTGTTACAGAACGTCGAGAAATCGATTAAACAAGTTAGCAACGTGCACATTATTTGAAATTTTACTGTTTTTAAACTAACCAATCAGATGACAAGTTTCATCGGAGTTCCAGAGGCAATGACCAAAAGGATCGCAGGCTCTGGGTACGAGATTGCCTCAGTATTACATAACGTTTTATTTTTCCAGGTGAAACAAGTGCCTCAATGTGGACCGACAATCGAATGCAGGACATGCGAGGCATCGGTCACTCTTACCCTCGACATCCCCTCTCGTCCCCGAATGCCCCATGGCAAGCGGGCGGTGTAGTACCCGACCCTAGGAAAATGCTCGGAGGCTGGAGGCCCCCTCCTCCTCCTCCTCCTAAACCAAATGGAGCGTTGCCAGAGCAACCTAACGAACCTTTTGGGAAAGATAACGTCAGTAATCAAATGGAGAGACATCCTGAGCCCACAAACGAGCGGCCAGCGGCTCTTGTGAATCGAAGAGATAATGGCATTGAGAAGAAGAACAACAGTGATCTACCGACTGGTATGTTTTTCTAACTTACGATATAATAGACGTATAGATCGATTTCATTGACGCCACGACTTTTTTCCAGCTTTAGTGTAATATGTTCTATGTTGATAGAACAGACAAAAATACACCAAAGTCAATCGAGATATGGTCTGGAAACTTGGCAAACTTCAAAGCGCCTATAATGAGCTGTGATTTTATGTTGAACCGTACCTTATACCGTGCACATCCTTTGTTTTAGGTTTATTAATATTTAAATAGCACGGTTGAGTGACTGAACTGAAACGTTGCTATTGGACAATTCGTTCATTATACTAAAATACAATGTGTTCAGTGACCGTGCACCGTGCACAAAAATGCATAAAGGCGAACAAAAAGATAGACCAAAGACTTTAGCTGAGTTTCCAGACCATATCTCGATTGACTATGGATACACCCAGAGGCCAGAGCCAAAATGTGGGAGTGATAGAGAGTTTGGTGACTGAACTAAAGGGAAATTAAAACCTTATTAACGGACACCCTTTATAAAGCGGATACCTCCCACATCTCTTTAACACCTATCTCTTTAACACTTTTAAGCCTGGTGACGAGTCTTTAGTATTTTATTCTGGCTAATGCCAGACGATTTTATTCAGCACAGGGAGAGGTCCAGACCTCAAAGTGTTAAAACCTATCTCTTTAACACTTTGAAGCCTGAAGACGAGTCTTTAGTATTTTATTCTGGCTAACGTCAGACGATTTTATTCAACACAGGGAGAGGTCCAGGCCTCAGGCCATCCATTTAATAAAACACTATAGTTACAACCCTTTGAAGCGGACACCCCTCTTAAGCGGAAACAGACGCCTATCTTGTGTTCCAGACTGGTGAGAACAGTGACTTCCAGTCAGCAAGTTAACCTCTCTTAAGCGGACAAATCCACATCAAAATTAATGTTTTCTTTAGTAACAGTAACAGTCGACACTTGCGATTTTACAGGTCGTGTCAAACTTTTCCGTATTTATCTTGTTCTTCAGCCAATTGGATAAAGAGTTGTCCCCTCGAAACTTCAACTGACATAAACTCAACAGTTTATCTCTAATTTTGTTTTGTTTGTTTTCCGTTTCAGGTGTCAAGAAACCTGGTGCTCCACAGCCCAGCGAGGATGACCTGCGCTTTCCATTCATCATTGCACAACAACAACAACAACAACGACGCTCGAACGAAAATCAACCGGACCCCATTGCCGCTTCAATGCGCATGCCTCCTAAAATAAACAGTCCAAGTATTCGCACATTCCAGTCTCCGTCTAGTACAGAGGGTGTCTCAAGTCCGGTCGGATCAAACGACCAGCGCGGAAAAACACCCCCGGAGAATACAGAGCATGAGCAGGGCAAGGTGTTTGTGAACCTAGACTCGGTCAAACAAGGCCAGCCGCGGCTGGCTGAGAAGCGTAGTAATTCTTACAGCGTGTCGAGCATTATGGGTAACGACGAACAGCGTACGAAGCGTCCCGACGAGGAGCGGTTGAAGTTCTCGACGTTATTGCAGGAGATGTCGCAAGGGCGGAAACCCGAACCTGTGCCGAACGCGCTAGCAGGGGAACATGCGCCGGGAATCAACAAGGTGGCGCAGTTTATGGACCTTAATACAACCCGCAACCAATTACCGCCCTCACTCATCAGGCAATCGCAGGCAATTGATCGGGCGCCTAGTGTTCCGAGCCCTGGCGAATCGCAGGCACAATCTATATTTAGTTCATATCCAAAGCATGCGTCGAGTACCCATTCACCGCTGAACCCTCCGGCCGTCGTCTCGTCGTCTCCTTATATGGACATGAGAACACGGATGGACCCGGGTCATTTGATGAACCGGGACGGGCACGGTTTCGACCCCCGGACTTTGTACCCGTCGTATTCGTCGCACGGGGAACTCCAGAGGCAACAGATGTTACTGTTTCAGCAGCAGCAACAACAAATGATGCAGAGAGAGAACTTTCATCATATGGGCTCAATGGTCTCTCCTGGTATGCAAAGAACAATGCCGCAAGACTACGCTTATTTGGCGCAAGGTCAAATGTACGATGCCATGATTGGGCGGTATAAAAATGGAGAGAAACCAGTCACCTTAGACGGTATGTAGTTTGCGTTTTTGCTGTTATCATTACTGTCGTGGCAATAGAAGCGTTCCTAAAATATCGTTGCAATATATTCCTCAAGTTGATCAATTCATTTGATGAAAATTATTGCTAACTTCCTGTTTTGAATTTGATTGGTTTCTGGTTTTTAAACAACCAATAAGAAACAGGATTATTTGCCAAACACCAATCAAATTCAAAAGAGAATTCCAAACAGGAAGTTAGCAATAATTTTCATCAAATGAATTGATCAACTTGAGCAATGTATTGCAACAATATTTTAGGAACGCTTCTATTGCCACGACAGTAAATTCTAAAGCGATGCTTAGATACGAATATTTGATGAATATTTGACACCACCAACGACGACGACGAGGACCCCATTAACATCAATAGCAACAGCAGCAGCAACAATGACGACGGCGGCGACAACAACAACAACAACAACAACAACAACAACAACAACAACAACAGCAACAGCAACAGCCACCGCAAGAACAGCAACAACAACAACACCAGCAACAACAACAACCGCAAGAACAACAGCAAGAAAAACAACACCAACAACACCAGCAGCAACAACCGCAACAACAACAACAGCAACAACAACAACAACAACAACAACATCACTAGCAACAACAACCGCAACAGTATCAAGAACGACGATGGTGACAACAGAAACAGCAGTAGCAACACCAACAGAAGCAGCAACCGCAACAAAAACAACAGTTCTAACATTAGAAACAACGACGACGGCAAGAACCAACCTCGTTCCCAGGGCCTTTTTGAAGTTCGGGGGGCGGGAAAAGGCCCTGGCATCGGCTGGTGGACTCTGCATTGCTTTTCTTAATCATTTCTCGAGAAACATAATTATAGATAGTTTTGTGCCAGTTATAATCAAATAGTTTCAACGGGACCGCCAACCGGACCAATGGGACCGCCATTACAATGAACTTCTCCCATGGGACTGCCATTACTCCAAATGATTTTGCATACTAAATTAAATTGCTAATTTATTACACCCAGTATTTCTGGGTGCTGTGACCAGCCGAGGGGAATGACGTTGGGCAAGAGCAACAATAACAGCAGCAAAGATGACAACAGCAGTGAAACCCTAGAATACTGCCAAAGCATACTGGTAGCTGTAGTGACCCAAATGGTCTATTGGTCTATTCTATATTTGCTTCTCTAACGCTTGACATTTTCTCTTTGTCTAGAACTAACGACAAAGAAATCTCGTGTTTCATGACGAATGATCACCTTGGCAACGTCTATTTCTCCTTAAGCTATCATCGCGCCAGCATCTGTAAATTCATCCGTCGTGCATTGCCAGCCTCGTCCGCCGCCATGTTGGACTGGTGAGGCCGGTCTATTTAACTCTCATGAATTCATTCGGACTCTCATACATTTGATTCGTAATTCACAACCTTTGTACAACTTTGAATAATAAAATTATCAAAATTGACATTGAATGAGTCCTGCAATTTTCTTGGTTGTATTTGATGTGGCAATCAAGCTGACGTGTTCTGTTTAGCGTTAAAAACGTCGTTAGGGAGCGGAGATAAGACCCTGGGTACGACTACGAGGTTGCGTTTGCTAGTGATTCCGCACGAATGAAGAGGCAGAAGACCTGAATATCAAGCTGTCTAATTAGCGATCATTTGGAAAGAGCGACACGATTGTTGATCGTTGCAATCATAGTTAAAGTGCCAATGCAGCGAAATTTCACCCCAGTTTTTTATGATTGCATTTGAAAGAACACTTAAAATGACAACGTAACATCTTTCGTAGAATTTTGTTTCCTTGCTTCATTCTTGAGATATTCAGGTTTGTTTGATATGCAAATGTCATACTTATGACATCACACTGCATAATGACTTTTTGAAAAGTATGATTTTCTTTGAGAGTGCTTATCGAAAGTACTTTTTTTGCACTTGCATGTATGTAGCCATACTGGTCACTAAACGTGTGTAGCTGGGTGTAAAATATTTGGACTATCCTAAACTTGATGCTATTTCAAAAAGTCATTATGCAGTGTGATGTCATAAGTATGAGATTTGCATGTCAAACAAACCGGAATATCTCGAGAATGAAGCAAGGAAACGAAATTCTACGAAGGATGTTACGTTGTCATTGTGTTCTTTCAAATGCAATCATAAAAAACTGGGGTGAAATTTCGCTGCATTGGCACTTTAATAGAACATATACATAGTTTGGAAGCTCTATTGTCTTTCAACATGAAGCATGGTCATGTTGAACTGACAATGGAGTTCCTTATATGGAAGTAAATTCTATGGACGCGTGACGATGAAGCAACTCGCTAATTAAACCCGATCGTTGCTATTGGATGACTGCTTCATTATACAGGAAATACAGTACCGTGAAATTGCACAAGTTTCCATAAACTTGAACAAAAATATAGAACAATCTGTTCTATTAACTATGTTGCAATCGCCGAGTTAATATTTGAGCGTTCACGGCGATCGTGGTGATTATATGGAAACCAGCTGGCTTAAATGCTCGCTGCGCTGTGCAGCTAATTACAATGCATTAAATGATTGGACTGTAATAATGTTGTAAGCAATGTGTCCCACTTTCCTCACGGTCAATTCTTTGTCAACGCGTTTAGGTAAGCACTAAACGCCATCCGTGAGGCCGTCTTTAGTCGTATTAAAGTTTACTGCGCATCCACAAGCTCCAATATTGTTCATAAATTAAAGAGAGTGCTTGACGTCTTGGGATGGGTAATCCCTTGAGTCAGGTCATTAATTTTCCCATCCATGAAAATCGAAAGGCCAAAGAATAGTCTACATTTGTAGACCGCACTGTCGCCACACTCGAACTCTACTCTTAAATCCATTTTATGGTTTGTGTCACCTCCACGTGACCCTGACCTCTGCCTAATTGGGATTGGTCGGTTAGCGTTTGAGGGCAAAACATATTTTGCCCTCAAACGCTATAACTGACCAATCACAGTAAGGCAGAGGTAAGGATCACGTGGGGGTGACAATG
This sequence comes from Paragorgia papillata, assembly GCA_035771165.1. Taxonomy (NCBI): domain Eukaryota; kingdom Metazoa; phylum Cnidaria; class Anthozoa; order Scleralcyonacea; family Coralliidae; genus Paragorgia; species Paragorgia papillata. The sequence goes on along the minus strand of JAWNZC010000122.1, from coordinate 177,169 downwards.
GGCTTACCGTAATGATTCGAATAAGCGCCTATTTAATTTTAGGAGGCCGACGGGGGGGGGGGCACTTATTCGAGAGGGCGGTTATATAATTTTTTAGCAAACACCGCAATCTGATTCCATAAAAACGCAGAACTTTAACTGAACAATCTTAACAAGAACAAGAACAATAACAAGGATTTTAAAAAAACTGAAACCCTAGTTCTCTGCTCTAGTAGATATAATACAAGTTATATTTATAATGTAGCTAATTGTTCTCAATCAATGACAAGTTCATCATCACAGTCACTAATTTCGTCAACAACAAGATTGTCGGGCGCAGCATTCTCGACGTCCGACTCATGATTGAGGGGGGCACTTATTCGGGAGGGGGCGCTTAAAAAATGCAGTGGAAGGGGGGCGTTTATTGGAAGGAGGGCGCTTATTCGAATCATTACGGTAATAGCCCATTCAAAATATTTAAGGTGGTAGTCCATACATGAATATTCCTTAAATATTAATAATAATATGGTTTTTTGACGTCACAAGTCAACCTAGTGCCCAGGGTCCATCGTGCATTGATCAGCGGAGGTACACATAAACAGCCACGAAAGCAACGTAAAGGATCAAAGTGGAGTGACTGTATTTCACAAATAAAAGCTTCGAAATGGGTAAATGACATTTATTTGTTTTATTTAGAGCATAAACTAAGACTGTATTTGTTGATTAGTTTTTTTCTTTGTACTTTAGGAGGGCTTTTCTCGAGTTTATTCTCGTCATTCAGTTCATTGTTTGGGTCAAAAGAAATGAGGATCCTTATTCTCGGCCTTGATGGCGCTGGCAAGACAACTATTTTATACAGGTAAGGTTGGAATGAGTTTTGAAGATAGATCTGATGCTCTTAGGATGCCTTATGATGGCTATCCTTGTTGCCAACACAGGTCTACTGACTACTGTATTAAATCTTATAGATCTTGTCACTTGGACTTGCATTTTATTAAATTTAGACAAGAGATTTAAACATATATGTACGGCAGTGTACACGTGAATAAACATAAATTAACTTAAAATTTGATTGTTGCTACTCTGAGTTATATATACATGTATATATATATATACACATACATATATATATATATATATATAATATATAAGTGAGTTTTGGTTCACGAAATGTTAGAGAGTGCTCAATACCATATATAGATAGAGCAAAATACAAAGTATAAAGTATAGTTTTACCTTAAAGTCTTTGCTACCAGAGGTTTCACCCTAAACGGGATCATCAGTCGCCTGATGATCCCGTTTAGGGTGAAACCTCTGGTAGCGAAGACTTTAAGGTAAAACTATACTTTATACTTTATATATATATATATATATATACCACTGCCAAGTCTACAAAATGTTCAGAAGTTTTGTATGCTCAGCACCTGACTGCTAAGCGTACAGGATTTTCAGAATTTTTGAACACTTGGTACCACTGCTGAGCATACAAAATTTTCAGAATTTTTGTACGCTTGGCACCACAGCCGAGCATACAAAACTTTCAGATTATTTGTACGCTCAGCACCACTGCCAAGCATACAAAATTTTCAGAATTTTTGTACAGTCAGCACCACTGCCAAGCCTAGAAATTTTCAGAATTTTTGTACGCTTGGCATCACTGCCAGTGCCAAGCATACAAAATATTCTGCTTTTTATTTGCTCAACACCACTGCCAAGCATACAAAATATTCAGATTTTTGTATGCTTAATTGGCACCACTGTCAAGTGTATAAAATTTTCAGATTTTTGTACACTGAGCACCACCGTTGAGTGTATAACATTTTCAGGTTTGTTTAATACACCCCCCTTAATACACCTATGTTTATAATATGGTTATTTCGAGTTTTTCAACACTAATAGTGCGGTATATCACAATTAATATGAACACCTGTTTTGTGTACTTACTAGGCTTCAAGTTGGTGAAGTTGTCACAACTATTCCAAGTAAGTTTCAGTGATCATAGGCAGGGCTCAAAACTGTGATTCACTCAGGTCCAGGCTTTTAGCCAGAAGGGCGTCCGGGTGTTCATATTTAATTGTTCATATTTTTTTATTTTTATGTAGCAATTGGTTTTAATGTAGAAACAGTAACTTACAAGAATCTGAAATTCCAAGGTACTGTTTACAACATTGTGGCATGTACTGTATAAATTGTTTGATTTGTATCATGACATTGTCATTTTCATACAGTAACAGTATTTACAGTACAGTATATATATATATAATTATATATATATATATATTAAGAGATTATTAACCGAGAACGAGGTCTGTACAGGAAAATATCAGACCGACGTCTTGATATTTTGGTCTGATATTTTGGTCTGATATTTTAGGTCTGATATTTCAAGTTTTTCGAGAATTAGTGCGAAAACCTTAGAAATTCATGCAAGCAAAATCAACATCCGGGACAGCGGTCTGGATATGGAAAAAGACAGACCGTGGTCCAGATACGCATTTTTACGGACCGTGCGTTGACCAATCAGAACTCAGGATATTACAAAGCCATATAATAAATATATATATTGAACTAATTTTCTGTTTGTTTTTCTTTTCTCAACAGTTTGGGATTTAGGAGGTAAGTTGTCTAAAATATATACTGTACTCTCTCCAGCTTTTTCTGGGGGCCCTTACCTCCAGAAAACCGCACTTTCCGTCACCCAAAAATTATCCACAAAGATCTGCGTCACTTATTAATAATTGGTCTTAACATTTCTTGCTTTTGGCTTTTTCAATTTATAGGACAAACAAGTATAAGGTAAGCTTAACCCACATTAAATGGCTAATATTTTTTTTGAAAGATATCCCAACTCTTTTGCATTTGGTTGTAACTGCATATTGAATTTCTCTCACCCCAGGTCTATAAATGATAAATATATCGTTCTTCTCTCAACATTTTTAGACCTTACTGGCGATGTTACTATGCCAACACTGATGCAGTTATTTACGTAGTGGATAGCGCTGACCGAGAAAGGATTGGTATTTCTAAGCAAGAACTCTTGTCAATGCTAGAGGTTAGTTCTAGATCTGATTTATTGAAAGTGGTTCTTTTTCAACGTTATTCAAAACTTCATCATGCTTATGTTTCAGGAAGACGAACTAAAGAAGGCTATTTTAATGGTGTTTGCTAATAAACAGGTACATTATTTTTAAAGATAGCATCATTAACTAACTAACTAACTTACTAACTAACTAACTAACTAACTAACTAACTAACTGACTGACTGACTGACTGACTGACTGACTGACTGACTGACTGACTGACTGACTGACTGACTGACTGACTGACTGACTGACTGACTGACTGACTGACTGACTGACTGACTGACTGACTGACTGACTGACTGACTGACTGACTGACTGACTGACTGACTGACTGACTGACTGACTGACTGACTGACTGACTGACTGACTGACTGACTGACTGACTGACTGACTGACTGACTGACTGACTGACTGACTGACTGACTGACTGACTGACTGACTGACTGACTGACTGACTGACTGACTGACTGACTGACTGACTGACTGACTGACTGACTGACTGACTGACTGACTGACTGACTGACTGACTGACCGACCGACTGACTGACTGACTGACCGACTGACTGACATCCCGAGCGACCGAGCGCCGAACAATTAACTAACCAATTAACTACACACGTAAAAATCTCACAGCTTGTCAACAGGATGTGGTCGCAACAGGTCGGTAGCAAGGCTGTTAACAGGTTGTAACAATGTTGTTAATTCAAGAAGCTGCTACAACCTTGTTAGCATCAACCTGTTAACAACTTGTTGAGTGCAGAGCGGTAACAGGTTGTTGGAACAACTTGTCATCAGTCTGTTGGAGTCATTAGCCTTGTTACAAGTTGTCAACAACCTGTTACAGACATGTTAACAGACTGGGACAGCCAGTGCGAACACATGACGGTGACAGCCTGTTGAACAGCCTTGTAACAACTTGCTTGCAGGTATGTAACAGCTTGCGCGTTTTTACGTGTGTAGCCAATTAACTAACTAAGGAACGAACGAACCAATTAACCAACGAACAAACGAACGAACTAATAAACATTTCTGCCAAAAAGCGGAGCAACTGAGAACTTGATATCGTTTAGTCATGTCCCGGAGTTGGATCAATCATTCAACACGTGTTTGATGTTCTCTATAGGATATGGAAGGCTCAATGTCGGCAACAGAGGTCTCGAATGCATTAGGATTATCAGCGTTAAAAAGCAGAACTTGGTCTATATTTAAAACATCAGCTTTAAAAGGAGAGGGATTAGAAGAAGCTATGGAGTGGTAAGGTTGCTTTTAGTGTCCTTTTGTTTGATCTTTGGTGAAAAAGGTTAGGGTTAGTTTTAATTATTCCTGCGCCATTTTTTTATTTACAGGTTAGCAAATGCCTTAAAAACCAAACAGTAATCATCCGTCAAAATGTACTTTGGTTTAAGCCACGTCGCAACTCGCGTGCATCTCATTGACAATTTAAGATACAGTAGTCGTTTATACCGTCTGCAGAGTCTAGAACGTGCCACTAAGGGCCATTGGGTACTAATATAAACCATTGTCTAATCTAATATGCACCAATATCACCAAGTCCTCTCGCGAATTCTACTATAATAGACCTTATTCATAAATGACGATTTAAAATCCTTTTATGTGCATATATAAATTAGCCCTTCTGACCTCGTTTTAGAGTAAAGATTCTTTTGAATTTCGCACATGAAAACGAGTTCAGAGGGGCTAATTTATACGCACATAAAAGAATATTAATTCCACGGCCATTTATGAATATGGTCTATAGACGATTGAGAAGCTATGCCATAAACTTGTGTATTTTACCAGGGGCTACAAACACTCGAGAACAACAAAAATCACTCGGCCTATTACCTCGTAATTTTCAATGTTCTCTCGTGTTTGTAAAACATTCGCAAACAATAAAAATCACTCGGCTTGCAGCCTCGTGATTTTCATTATTCTCTCATGTTTTACAAACACTCGAGAACAATGAGAATTACTCGGTTATAACGGCCTCGTGATTGTCATTGTCCTCTCGTGTTTGTATTATGAAATATTACATAAAGATCGTCAAAGAGTGTTGTCAAATTGCAATTTCATTCGATAATCGACAAGCATGGTTACAACCAATCTCTGAACGAACTTCGCAACACTCCAGGGTAAAGTAATATGAAATCAACTGTAATGTACGATTCTAATTTCGTTTGTAGCTCATTTTCAATATAAGACGTACAGTTTTGGTCAGCCTCATCCCCAGGCCCATTTGTAGTGGCTGGGCCAAGATGGCGCTAAAAACAAAATGGCGGAAACAAATGGCCCTTGGCACAAAGGCTGCCAATAATGCGCCATATAATAACGCACTTTTGACTCGGACCCAGTTTTCACTAAGTTTATCGTTCTAGTCAGGCTTTCGATTGACTTAAAAATTCAATTCTAGGCGCGATAAACTTAATGAAGACTAAGGTCCGAGACAAAAGATGCGCTACTATATAGCGCATTTTTGGCAGCCTGTGCCAGGCTATCGTGACACGGCCTTGGCCGCCATCTTGGCCCAGCCCTTGGAGTTTTGGTTACAAATAGCTTGACTTAGCTCCTTTAAAGGACATTGGCCACAAAAATTAAGTTTGTCTAATTTGAAAGAACTCATAAAACTGTAATAGAAGATCTTTTACAATTTTTTCGTATCTTTCTTCGTTTTCAAGATATTTCACTTTGTTTAATAAGAGGAGCACGGGTGGCGTGTGCTGTTAGCGCGCTGCCTCTCACCAAAATGTTAAGCCCGGTTAGACGGGGTTAGTACTTGGATGGGCGACCGCTTGGGAATGACCCCATTGTCGAGCTTGGACTCATGTGAGTAGAGTTGTAGTTGATCTCTCCTGTGCTTCGAGGGTTTTTCGCCGGGTTCTCCGGTTTTCCTCCCTCCATAAAATCAACACCTAGCATCTTCAGCTGTGATCCGTGGTCTGAACTGTGTCGTTGGCGGCTGCTGGAGCGCCTTTGATATGCCTCGACACGGCCACGTTGATCTGCGTCCTTCGCAATTCAGCCGCTGGCTGCAAGTAAGGATAATTAGCCACCCAGTCCTTTATCCTTTATTATCTCTAAATTTGTTTAACGAAATCACTTGAAACTGTGCACATAAAAACGCCTTGTGACACTGAACGTTTCATAACTGATGTTGCTTTGTGTAAAAATACTGTACCCTGCTCATGACGTCAGAGCCCATCTCATTTACATATTAAACAAATTGAAATATCTTGAAAACGAATCCAATCCCCTTTAAAGAGCAACTTCCATCTAAAATAGTAATTTTAGTTATTATTTTTCCTGGTAAATAAATATTGATATAGTCTACAGAGCCCTGAAAAGAACTGTTGGAATCGTAGCATTTTTGTAAAAAAATTAAAATAAAAATCAAAGCAAAATCAAATTAGATATTCAGCAAACAGATTCCATTTTGTCGTTGCCTGTTTAGTTAGAGATGCACAGAGGACGTCACAACGTGATAAGACTACAAAAAAGTGACCCACGAGCCGCCGAAGCGAGTAAAACACTAAACTACGTTTCAAAAGAATTTTCTTGGGGAGTTTTCGGGGCATTGAAAAAGATGAATCGCGTCAGCCGAGGTGACCCATGATCTGTATAAACTGTCCACTCCTCGCGATTTTCCCGCGGGTACCTCCACGCGGCGGCGATAAAGCGCCTGGGGACGAGGCTGGTCGATAGAGATATGGTCTGGAAACTCAGCAAACTTCAAAGCGCCTATAATGAGCTGTGTTTTTTAATTTCATAGTTAATAGAAATTAAACATGGTTTGGAAGCTCAACAAAAGTCATTGTTTTATATTTTTGTTCAGGTTTATGGAAATTTTTGCACTTTCACGGTTACTGAACATATTGTGTTTTTTTGTATAATGAAGCAATCATCCAATAGCAACGTTTGGGTTCAATCACTCAACCGTACTGTTTAAATATTAATAAAACTAAAACAAAGGATTTATGCACCTTTATGTAATATTTAAAACACGAGCAGGAGTGTTTTATCAGATTTAAAACCACGAGGGCGCAGCCCGAATGTTTTAGATCTGATAAAACACGTGATGCGAGTGTTTTGAATGGCTTCAAAAATGATTCGTTATTGGATGTTATGTTCATTAGTATTCTTTATATAAAATTGTATGTTCATTAGTATTCTTTCTGACGTCAAGAAGTTTTATCAGGTATAAAACCACGGACATGGTACTGATTTCCTTTGTGTTTTCCTCATGAATTATTAACGAGTTTTTGAAGTACCCTTTCAACATGAATCGTAGCTTGATTGTTAACCGCTTTGAAGTTTGCCGGGTTTCCAAACCATGTTTAGTTTCTATTAACTATTACCGTACCTTACACCGTGCACATCCTTTGTTTTAGGTTTATTAATATTTAAATAGCACGGTTGAGTGATTGAACGGAAACGTTGGTACTGGATAATTCGTTCATTATACTAAACTAAAATACAATGGGTTCAGTGACCGTGCACCGTGCACAAAAATGCATGAAGACAAACAAAAAGATAGAATAAAGACTTTAGCTGAGCTTCCAGACAACGCTATATGCTCGTGATAATGCAGTGAGATCTGTGGTTGGTTACAGAAAGCAGACCACGTTAGTGACGTAATTTGTGCATCTGTTCTCTAATGGCTGACCAATGGAAATGCACACAGTAGTCGCGTGTATAATCGTGTTTAGCATGTCTTCAACATGTACACATTTTACTGCAGTACATCCGATAATATTGGATGTATTAACCCTTTACTGGCGGCCACAGTTGCCTGGCAACTTATTAATTTTACTCTGGCTAACGCCATGTAGACAATTTTACTCTGGCAGTCTAACGCCAGACAATTTTACTCTGGCTAACGCGAGACAATTTTACTCTGGCTAACGCGAGACAATTTTACTCTGGCTAACGCCAGACGATTTCACTCTGTCTAACGCCAGACAATTTTACTCTGGCTAACGCCAGACAATTTTACTCTGTCTAACGCCAGACGATTTTACTCTGTCTAACGCCAGACAATTTTACTCTGGCTAACGCCAGACGATTTTACTCTGTCTAACGCCAGACAATTTTACTCTGTCTAACGCCAGACGATTTTACTCTGTCTAACGCCAGACAATTTTACTCTGGCAGTCTAACGCCAGACAATTTTACTCTGCCTAACACCAGACGATTTTACTCTGGCTAACGACAGACTATTTCACTCTGGCTAACGCCAGACGATTTTACTCGTCAAGGGGAGAGCTCCTGGAAACCTGGCCAATAAAGGGTTAACCGCGGGAATTTTTCGGTCGCAACCATTGCCGCCAGTCTCAGAAGACTAAAAAAAGTCTAGTATACAAATGCACGGTTAAAACGCCACTTCAGCTAATTCTGGTGCTATTATTAATCTATGTGAGAAAATTGGCTGTTTGCTATTTTTGTTTCATGACTGTTTTTTCAAATGTTTGTTTTAACTTGTTTACTTTTAATAATATAGCATCATTTCTTGTTTATTTAAGACAAGAAAAACGTTTTGCTTTGTAGACACAATAAAAATAAGATTTCGAGACATTTCTGTTTTATTTTCTGTACCAAAACATAAAAATATTTTATAAAATTTTGAGAGGGAAGATTTTTTCTCTTTCTTTTTTCCCCCAAAAACACGCATAGCTGAAATTAGATTTAGTAACTTTATTGCCTATAGCAACTGGTGGTCAAACAGAGCGAAATGCCCCAATTGAACATGACTACCATGATGTAAGTGTTGGTTTTGCGGAGGGAGGAAAACCGGAGAACCCGGCGAAAAACCCTCGAAGCACAGGAGAGATCAACTACAACTCTACTCACATTAGTTTCCAGCTCGACAACGGGGTCATTCCCAAGCGGTCACCCATCCAAGTACTAACCCCGTCTAACCGGGCTTAACTTTTGGTGAGAGGCAGCGCGTTAACAGCACACGCCACCCGTGCTCCCCTGTACATAATTCTGTATTTTTGTTATCACAAAGGAATATTAAGCTATGAAAGAATAGTTTATATACAAACTGAAATTTTTAGGGTGATTCATCGGGTAGACGAGAGACAACAGACGCAGACTACGTCACAGCTACATATTTAAAGGGTATATTGGCAATAAAAATTAAATTTGTCCCATTTGAAAGAACTCGTCAAATGGTATAAGAAGACCTTTTGTAATTTTTCTGTATCTTTCTTGTGTTTTGAAATATTTCGACCAAAGACAGCGTGCTGTCCGCCATCTTGTTGTAATATTGGGTCTAATTAACTAGGAAATTGGTGACGTCACAAGCAGGGTAAACCTGATGAAACTACTCCGTGGGTGACCACATTTCCACGGAAGGCTTCTTATATGTTGTGGGTCAATTTAAAATGGTGATAGCGCAACAAAATCGAGTTTCTAGCTCATAATGTCATAAGGTTGGCAAGATAAAAATTTCACTTTACCCTGCTTATGATGTCACATGCATATCGAAAATAATTCCAAGATGGCGGACAGCACGCTGTCTTTGGTCGAAATATTTCCAAAACCAAAACAGATACGGAAAAATTGTAAAAGGTCTTCTTATACCATTTGACGAGTTCTTTCAAATGAGACAAACTTAATTTTTATTGCCAATACCCTTTAACGTTGTTTTCTTACGATTTCGGCTTTTAATTCCAACCAAAAATTAATTAGTAACCCTTATCCTACTTATAACCCTATAAGGAAGCAAGCCAGCAAGCAAGCAAGCAAGCAAGCAAGCAAGCAAGCAAGCAAGCAAGCAAGCAAGCAAGCAAGCAAGCAAGCAAGCCAGCAAGCCAGCAAGCAAGCAAGCAAGCAAATGTCACTTCAAAAGGAGCGTAAAAAAATTAAGAAATTCTTTGTCTTCTGCTCGAAGAAGCAACCAAATTTTGGTAGAAATTCCCGACTTGGAACATCAAAAATCGAATATAAATATAACACTTTTCTGGTTTCTAATAAAATACAAAATATTCTCCAGGCACCTCTCAAAATGCGATCAGAATAAAGAATAATTGTATTTTATGTGATCTTAAACGACAAATGATAATACTGCATTTCTAAATTTTTAAAATTTTAGTTTAATTATCGAAACACATTGAAAAAAAATCAAGGCTGTTATATCGCCTGAATGTGTTAACAGGAATATAATGTTTTTCGATTTTAACATTTCAATTGGTAAACACAATATATTTATTATTTTTCAATCATCTATCTGTTTACTCACTGCAATTCGTTAACGTAATGGTGTGGTCCGCCCTGTCCTAAATCCAGCACTGAGCCAGAGTAAAATACTTGCGTCTACATGCTCGCTTAGGAGTCAAAGGGTTAACACTACATATTTTTTTAATATTGAGAACCTTTTTTAAAAATTAGGCCCGGAAAAAGGTTATTATTGAAGACCACAGACTTTCAAACATCAGCTCTTATATATAGTATAGTATGTTTCTATTAGTATATGTTTACTGTCTCATAATTGAACGGTTTTGTGTGAACACAGCTGTTGGCTTACTATAATTGAAATTCCCCATACCACTAATGTTAATAGCATTCTTCTTAAACCTTATTTGCAACAAGTCAAACCACCGAGCTAGGACAAGATGCGGCCGTTAAACGTCTTAGTTTTCTGGACGTTCATCCTTTTTCACTCAGCGCAATCCTATGATTGGTATAAGGGCGAGCAACGGCTTTCCGAGTTCCAAACGAAATACGCAAACAGCAAAGCGGACATCTTTTTTCTCATCGACAACTCTGGCAGCCTGTGGAACAGGCAAACTGGCAGAAACGGTTTCTACGACGAAAAAGCATTTGTGTCGTCCGTTTTGAGTAAAATTAGAATCGCTAAACTAGCGACCAGAGTCGCTATTATTCGATTCGGTGACAGGGCGTCCATTGATATTAACTACGTTACTAATCTTAACGGGCTGAACAATAAATGCGAGTTTACAACAGCTTTTAGTGGTATTGGCTACACAGGGGTTATGACCAACATGAAGCACGGTTTCCAACGCGTTAAAGAGATCTTGTTTGGTTCCCAAAGTACAAACGTTCGGCCGTGGAGAGATTCCGGCAAACCGACCAACGTTAACAAGGTCACTTTTCTTCTGACGGACGGGGGATGGAACGTTGGTGGAAATCCGCAAAGCGAAATCAGTTTTCTTAAGAATGAACATGTGGAAATATTTACCATCGGTGTTACAAATGTCGACAAAAACTTTTTATTAAACGCCGCAACGAGTCCAGATCGATATTTCTATTACAACCAGTTCACGGATTTTGCAGAGTTGGCGACGCATATTCGCGGAGGTAAGCCCATTGGGGGTGGGTAGACGAAAATTATTAATGTCTTTAAACTCTCATAGATTAAAAATCCGTATGTATTAAAAATCTTAAAGTGTATTGGCGATATCAATTGAGTTTGTCTCATTTAAAGAAATTCGTGAAATTACTTTTTACAACTTTTCCATATTTTTTTTTCGTTTTCAAGATATTTCAATAAGCCATTTGCACGATGACGTAAGATGGCGTTGACTAGAACTACCAGAATGCTTTGCCAGTGTTCTAGGGCTTCGCCTACAATGGATCACTCAAAAGGTCCTTTCGCGGCTTTTCCAAAATATGTCACGTCATCGTGCAATGGCCTATTCATCATAAAGAATAGATCATTCACTAGCTCTGACGAAGTCCTGTCGCCTGAGCTTGCAGGGCGGAAGAAACGTCAGTGTTTCGTTATTAAAACTAATCTCGGCAGTTTACCATCTTTTCACTTTGCTTTATCTAAAACCAGGCCCACACAGAGACTTTCGTGGGCCCGGGGCAAAATAAAGAATATTGGGCCCCCATGCAAAAATTCTACATGCCATATAAAGTGGATATAACCCCAAATTTTTTATCATCTAAATACGTTCTACCTGTGGCAAATAGTTGAGCAAGGAAATATTTTTTAGATCGATTGGAGCAACCTTTATTGCTTTAATAGAGATTTTTGTTTTCAAAATGGTAATGAGATGACGCCAAAGTAGTCATCATTATCTATACAATATTTATTTGCAGGAGTGACATGACCCAATTCTTCCATTAATGGTGTGTTTGAACAACATGTTCCATATTGTATGATTTTTTCCATGAAAATTCTCAGGTAGTTTATCTTGCCAAAAAGAGAAAGAAAGCCAAATGCCTACATAGACGTCATCTCATTACCATATACTAGAAATGCGAATCGCCAAAAAAACATTGAAGAATAGCTCCAATCAAAAAAATATTTCACTGAACAACTGTTTGCTCTATTTAGAACGTATTCAGATGATAAAAAAATTTGGGTTTAAATAATCTAATTTGAAATCGGTGGCCTTCGACCTTAGCCACCCCCCCCCCCCCTCCCCCGCCCAGTCTGGGCGGATCTGTGACTAAAAAACTGCCTACGCTGCAGTCTACTCTTTTACTCAGACTCACTTCATTAGTCGAGGAGGAGAAGCGAGAAAACGTCGACCACGTAGCACCCCCACTACACAATAGTTTTGACTCCAGATTATAATAGGCTGATACCCATAGAACATTAATTGCTAGGTCAGTCGTACTCACAATTTGTGGGGTCAAACAGTGGCCTGCTACATAGAGGGGGTGGATGGTCCTTACATTGACAGACTTAAAGTGCACATGAAACGAAAATTATATATAAGTTTGTCTTGTTTGAGAGAACACTTAAAATGATAGAGTAACATCTTTTGCAGTTTTTCGTTTCCTTGCTTCGTTGTTGAGATATTTCAGTTTGTTTGAAATGTAAATTAAACAACTTGACGTCACATGTGCATAATATAATGAGTTATCAGAGAAGGTTATATATCTTTGCTATTATCAAACATAATCACTTGAAAATTCTACATGTTTGGCGTTGTGAGAGAAACACACGCACATACTTCCTTCGAATTAAGTTTGGTCTGATAATAGCAAAGATATATAACCTTCTCTGATAACTCATTATGCACATGTGACGTCAAGTTGTTTAATTTACATTTCAAACAAACTGAAATATCTCAACAACGAAGCAAGGAAACGAAAAACTTCAAAAGATGTTACCCTATCATTTTAAGTGTTCTTTCAAATAAGACAGACTTAATTTTCGTTTCATGTGCACTTTAAGTCTGTCAATGTAAGGACCATCCACCCCCTCTATGTAGCAAGCCACTGACCCCACAATTTGTGAGTACGACTGACCTAGCAATGTTCTATGGGTATCGGCCTATTATAATCTGGAGTCAAAACTATTGTGTAGTGGGGGTGCTACGTGGTCGACGTTTTCTCGCTTCTCCTCCTCGACTATACGTAGACACTTTAATACTTCTAAAACATATAATGGCAACTATGTTTTAACTTTTGCTTCAGATCCCTACCAACTGGACTACGATACTGAGAAGGTTCCCAAGTCTAAGTGTACAAGGACCTGTGATGACAGTGCGTCTTGCGGCTGCGGTCTGCTCAGCGGCAAATATGTTTGTATTTGTGATGTGGGACATTACGGCACTGGTTCCGTTGGTGATTGCACACGTAAGTTGAAAGTTGAAACTATGTGAAACTGGCTGGAGCTATAATAATGGTGAGAGTGATGGTAGTGATGGTGGTCGCGATTATCATGTGCCAAATGATGATGATGGTGGCAGTGATTATGATGTGCCTGATGATGGTGATGGTGGTGGTGATGGTGGTGATGATGATGGTGGTGGTGGTGGTGGTGATGATGGTGGTGGTGGTGGTGTATTTATGCGGTGGTGTATTTTTGTGTTTTGTTTTTGTGTAATACGTATACATGAATAATAAATATGGTGGTGATCATGATGAGGATGATAGTAGTGGTTGTGATGGTGATATTGGTGGTGGTGACGATATGATGCATATGATGGTAATGGTGATGGTGATATAGGTAGTGGTCATGATGATCATCATAGTAGTGATGGTAGTGATGGTAATGGTGATGGTGGTGGTAGTGATGGTGATATTGGTGGTGGTGATGATGATCATCATAGTAGTGGTGGGATTGATGGTGATAATGGTGGTGGTAGTGATGATGATAATGGTGGTGGTAGTGATGATGATAATGGTGGTGGTAGTAATGATGATAATGGTGGTGGTAGTGATGATGATAATGGTGGTGGTAGTGATGATGATAATGGTGGTGGTAGTGATGATGATAATGGTGGTGGTAGTGATGATGATAATGGTGGTTGTAGTGATGATGATAATGGTGGTGGTAGTGATGATGATAATGGTGGTGGTAGTGATGGTGATAATGGTGGTGGTAGTAATGATGATAATGGTGGTGGTAGTGATGATGATAATGGTGGTGGTAGTGATGATGATAATGGTGGTGGTAGTGATGATGATAATGGTGGTGGTAGTGATGGTGATAATGGTGGTGGTAGTGATGGTGATATTGGTAGTGGTATGATGATCTTCATAGTAGTAATGGTAGTGGCGAAGATAATGGTGGTGGTAATGACCGGTAATTTTTGTAGGGGTTGTGGTCATTATAATAATAATATTGATGATGATGATGATGATTATGATGATGATGGTGATAATGATGATGTTAATCAAAAAACATTTCTTTCTCTACTCAGCTTGTAAACCGGGGACCTATAAAGATAATGTACGCCTGGCTACGAAGTCATGCACAAAATGTCCAAATTTCTCAGGACACTCAAAAACAGGAAGCAGCAGAATAAGTGATTGTATTTGTGACAAGGGCTATGAGGGAGACCCAGCAAGTGGCCAGGATTGTACAAGTAAGTCATCACGCACAGGCTGTACGTAGCGTAACCACACAATTTGTGTGATACAACGAATATTATTTAACACTTTGAAGCCTGGACCTCCCCTTGTGCTGAATAAAATCGTCTGGCGTTATATAGCGAGAATAAACCGTAAAGACTCGTCTTAAAGGGCATATGACTCGAAGATTAAGTTTGTCTTATTGAAAAGAACATTTAAAATGATAAAATAACATCTTTTGCAATTTTTGGTTTTCTTGCTTCGTTTTTGAGATATTCCAGCTTGTTTGATATGCAAATGACACAACTTTTTACGTCACATGTGCATAATGAGTTATCAGAAAAGGTTACATATCTTTGCTATTATGAAAACATGGGCTTAACTCAAAGGAAGCATGTGCGTGTTTCTACCCACAACGCCAAACATGTAGAATTCCAAGTGATTTCGTTTCACAATAGCAAAGATGTATAACCTTCTCTCGGTAACTCATAATACTCATTATGCACGTGTGACGTAAAAAGTTGTGTCATTTGCATATCAAACAAACTGGAATATCTCAAAAACGAAGCAAGGAAACCAAAAACTGCAAAAGATGTTATTTTATCATTTTAAATGTTCTTTTCAACAAGACAAACTTAATTTTCGAGTCATATGCCCTTTAAGGCATCAAAGCCATGAAACTATACATTTAAATATATTCAAACAAACCTGAATATCTCAAGAATGAAGCAAGGAAACGAAATTCTACGAAAGATGTTACGTTGTCATTTTAAGTGTTCTTTCAAATGCAATCATAAAAAACTGGAGTGAAATTTCGCTGCATTGGCACTTTAACATTAATTCAAATCTCCTTTTGCGGCCGAGGAAAGATTAGAGACCTTAAGATACCCCGGGTTCGGTTTACGGGTACGGGTAATCTTCCCGTAGTCGTATGTACGGGTAGACCATGATCTACCACGGGAAAACGGGTAGATATTACGGGTAAACAAAAATGGCCGTACCCGAAAACCGAACCTGGGGTATCTTAGGGGCCGTTTACATGGACTAAAAGTTGCCTCGGGTAAGAGGGACACCCTACCCCCCCCCCCCCCCCGAGACAACTTTGTCGTGTGTTTACATGAGGAATTAGATTATGACTTCTGAATCGGTTTAAGCCTGGAGGACTGGGTATAGTTTAATGCATCTAATTTAAGATGGCCGCGATCGTCGGGAAGAAACTGTAACTGTACTGTTAGAATTAAACGATAGAATTAAACTCACAGAAGCTTTTATACTTCTTCAGGTCAATTATCAGGTTTTTAACCATTGTTGGAGACCAAGACGATTTTTTTCGCTTCGTATTTGCTGCTCTATCAATTGTTTCACTTTCTGCCGCCATTTTGTTTCGCAGTTTTGCCTCGAGTAGGCGAGTCAACTTTATCTCGCCCCCTAGGGTAACCCTACTTCGCAAAGAGGGTGACCCTACCCCAGGATGACCCTACTACCCGAGACAACGTTTGTCCATGTAAACGGCCCTTACGGTCTCTATTCTAGAAGGCTTACACGATGTAAAATGTAATAAAACAAAACAAAATGAAATGGAACGCAACGACTTCACTGACATAAGATGGCATAGTATGAAATTAATGAAAAATATTTGATAAAATGGGACTTAACTGCTTGCTTTATTTCTTCTTAATATTTTCAGTTAAGATTTGCCTGGGATTACGAGTGCCAGCGGATGGTTACACGAACCCTTCAAAATGTCTTCGGAAATATGGCAGTACGTGCGCATTCCATTGCAATCCTGGTTTTAAACTCGTTGGCGAAAAGGTAAATAGATAATAAAAACTGTCTGTAACAGACGTTCGGTGGACGTTCGTCAAGCTCAATTAGTCAGAAAAGATTTCTGAGACTCCAGGTAGGGTTCGAACCTGCAACCTTCTAATGTCTGGGGTCTCAGAAATCTTTTCTGACTACACGCGTAAAAACGCACAACTTGTTCACGGTTGTCAACAGGCGTGAACAATGTTGTGCTGCTCGCCGTGAACAATGTTGTGCTGCACCCCGTGAACAAGTTGTCAACAAGTTGTTCACTTATGGTCCAAACAACTTGTTCACGGATAAATCAACAATCATGAACAAGTTGTTCCAACAGCACATTTTTATAGCCAACAACGTTGTTCGCACATGATACAACATGTTGTAACAGCATGACGAAATAACAACGATGAACAACAATGTTACAACAATGGTGAACATGGTTGATGTATCAACACGTTCTTCGGTTGTTACAACATGCGTGAACAACGGTTGTTGTTTCATCAAGCTGTAACAACTTGTTGAAACAATGATGAACAATGTTGTTCATTTATCAATGTTGTTCACATATGTCAACAAGTTGTTACAGCATTGTTCAGGCAACAATGCTGTAACACTACTTGCGAGATTTTTACGCGTGTAATTGAGCTTGACGAACGTCCACCAAACGTATGTTCCATTACACCAAGCTCGCAAACGTACCACATGCACTGCATGTATACGTACAACTTATCATGTCACAAAAACTATGTGGTTAACTTTTTCCTCTCTGTAAATTGGTCTTTAGTATTTTTTTTTCTGGCTAACGCCTACCGATTTTAATTCATCAACCTCGTACCCAGGGTCTTATCTCCGCTTCCCTGCCCCCGCCCACCGCTGCGAAAAGACCCTGGTCCAGGCTGGTCACGTGTCGTCTATCAAAATTTTCGACTGTGGAGGGTCCCCTGCGTATCAATGCTTGACCTCGCTGGAATAGTCGAAGAAATGTATTTATACGTATCTTGTCTTGCTTTCTGGTATTAGATTTTGAAATGAATGTTTAAAAACCGGTGACACGATTTTAAAATTGAAACAAGTTGTTTTGACAGCTATTGTTTTTAGTTTGTAATAAATCGCTGTGTTTATTTAAGTTTATAATGAAGAAAGTTTTTGATGTTCCCATTCGTTTAATAATTGTCAACCTGGGTGCTTAATGAAATGTTGATAATGAAATGAAAAGACTGTTTCAAACTCTCAATATAAACAATAAAATACGTATGTGTTTCACCTGTACGTTGTTGAATACCACACGTGAAAGCTGCCGTTATATTTAAATGTATACGTCCAGTTAAAAGCCTCGCGATTCGAATGCTTAAAACGAATATTCTCCCATCAATAACACATGTCGCCAGCGCTACAAAGCCAGCAAAATATTGATCTTTGAGACTTTGGCATTATTATTAAATTATATCTCGTTTCGGATTGTTTCTCCAAGCCGTTGTGCACCTTTCGTGAGTCGTTGACATTTCATCTGGCCAGATGTTTTGCGTTTTGTATAAACACTACTCTGGAAGTCGAGAAAGGTTTTTGTACCACCCTACCCACACTAAATTTATTTTGTGCTGCCCATATTTTGGGCAGCACGTGACCAGCCTGGACCATGGTCTTTTCGCAGCGATGGGCGGGGGCGGGGGAGCGGAGATAAGACCCTGGGTACGAGGTTGTTAATTCATTTGTTTAGTTGATCAACCTCGTACCCATGGCATTTTGCCTCCACGTTGGGAGGTCGGCGAAAATGGAGGATTTCTGGGGTGTTTCGTATACATGAATAAGAAATGAGAAATATTTAACGCTCTTCCGAATCACTCATGCGAACCCCTTTATCATAAAAGCAACTGGTTGGCATTATTCATCAGATATTACTCCCCCGATTATCCAGGATACATGTAAATGCCATGAACAAACGTATATCTAATGTTGTTCTTGACTTTAACCAAAGCTATCATTTATCGTTTCCATTCTTTGGGTAAACTTTGCAGAGTGGATCTATTGTAATTCAAATTTTCATAAATAAATTATACTCTATCTGAATTAATCGAGTTCTTAAACCGGCCAATCAGAATATAGAATCGACCATCCGATGCCAGGGCCATTTTCGCCGACCTACCAACGTGGAGGCAAAATGCCCAGGGTACGAGGTTGTTAGGTGATTTTATCTCATGTAACTTCATGTAATTCTCTGTCGAAGATTTGTCAGCGGAGTTAAACTCTGGCATAAATTTATATCATAAAAAAAATTGCGTTGCATTTCATCTTAAAGGACAGGTTAATGTTTTCCGTTGTAGACGCTGACTTGCACTGTGAGCAGCAACAACAATGGTGGAGCCTTTTGGGCGCCATTTGCAGTCGTGCCGGAATGCAAAAGTAAGTAGAAAAAGTATATTGTATAAACTGCACTGGACTTTGGATTGGACTTTGGACTGGACTTTGGACTGGACTTTGGGCTGGACTTTGGGCTGGACGTTGGGCTGGACGTTGGGCTGGACGTTGGGCTGGACGTTGGACGGGACTTTGGACTGAACTTTGGACTGGACTTTGGAGTGGACTTTGGACTGGACTTTGGAGTGGACTTTGGAGTGGACTTTGGACTGGACTTTAGACTGGACTTTAGACTGGACTGGACTGGACTTTGGACTGGACTTTGGACTGGACTTTGAACTGGACTTTGGACTGGACTTTGGACTGGTCTGGACTTTGGACTGGACTGGACTTTGGGCTGGACTTTGGGCTGGACTTTGGGCTGGACGTTGGGCTGGACTTTGGGCTGGACGTTGGGCTGGACTTTGGGCTGGACGTTGGGCTGGACGTTGGGCTGGACGTTGGACTGGACTTTGGAGTGGACTTTGGAGTGGACTTTGGAGTGGACTTTGGACTGGACTTTAGACTGGACTGGACTGGACTTTGGACTGGACTTTGAACTGGACTTTGGACTGGACTGGACTTTGGACTGGACTTTGGACTGGACTGGACTTTGGACTGGACATTTATAC